>PVKC010054053.1:0-10034 GCA_004027635.1 Crocidura indochinensis | reverse complement strand
GAGGATGTAATAGTAACTGCCACAGAATACAGGTGAACAACTTTTGTATTTCAAGGGCAAATAGAAAATGTTTTGGGTTTAGAAATACACAGTCTGTGCTGTTTTGATGTGAAAGCAGCCAGAGGCAACTCATAATGAATTGGTATGACAGGGTTTCTGTATAACTCTCTTTACAAAGACAATCGGTCCAAAATGGACCATAGAGTATATCTTTAACCAATCAATCATTAACTATTTAAATCCAGTATAAAAGGACAAAAGGGGATTTTAATCAACAAGAAAATATTCAGTTTCACATTCATTTAAGAAACACACAATAGATCCACATTTCCATTTTCAATAATAATATAAATGAAAAAAATTGCATACATAAAATTACGATATTTTTCTGAAGCAAATTCTGTTGAAATAAAATAACTATGTGAATGTAAAAAATTTTATAAGATGAATAAAATTTATTCCATTTTTCTGAGCTTCTGAAAATAATGTAATTTATTTTTAATGTTTTTCAGGGTTTAGAAAATTCTGATTTTATCAATTGTCTTTGCTTTAGTTGATGATTAATAAATATCAAAGCACTTACATTCACATGTGAACATTAAATGCTTAACACAAGTATATATTCAGTGAATGCTATTCAATATCACAATAAGTATTGTTCATTACTATTATTTTAATTGTAAAGAAAAATTTATAAATGTTTCTCACAATACTATTTAAATATTTAATGAGTCTTCTCTTCTAATATAAAGTATAAAATTATTTTTTCTATTAGTGATAATTTAAGGAAATAAAGCAAAAGAACATGATTTTTTCCTGAGTCTGAATCTACATATTCTTAAATAGTTCTCTGAATAACTATTTTTTCAGTTTAAAAGTAGAGAGGTTGAATTTAGTGCAATGCTAATTTCCTCCCCACATGGGGAATTCTTTCTTCATTCTCCTCTACTTCTCATACACTTTCCTACCTTCTTAAAAAAAAAGTAAGATTAAATAAATAACCAAGGTTAGCTCCATTTCTTTGATGAACAAAATATGCAAATTCAGTAAGTTTTCAAAGTGAACTCCAAGATCTTTCTCCTTAAAACATTTTTATTACTTGAACCACAGTTATCCCTGGATCTGTGCTCAGGGATCAACCTGAGGGGGTGCTGAAGACTGAATATGGACATTGCAAAACAAGTGCCCTACCTATTGTACTACTTCTCTGAATCCTATCCTCATAACATTATCCTGGTATTTTTTTTTTTTAGAAATGACACACACTCTAATTTCACTGATACTATTGCATAAGACTCAGAACACGAATATTTAACCTTCTGTACTCAAAAACTAACTTTACTTACTTTTACTTACAAAATACATTGATGTCTTGTATCTGACATCTATTTCACTCTTTTTCCACTAGCAACTCCAAAGACTTAATAATTACTACTTGTCTTCATGTTTGCATAACTTTCTAAAAACTCTAAATCTATTCATCACCTTATCCAGTCTATTCTACGATGATGTGATGATAATTTTTCTAAACACGTATTGTACTACCTCTGCCCTTTTTTTTTAAGTTTTATGTACTGGTTCACTTTTATTACTCCATTGTCTGTGTGTCTAAACACTTTCTTTCATTTCATGATTTCTTCCTTTGAGGGGTGGGGCAACTGTTGGTTTGGCTACATCCAATGATGTTAGGGATTATTTCTGGCCATTTGTTCAGCATTTACTCCTGGCTGTGCTCAGTGGATCATATAGGATGCTGGGGATCTAACTGGGTTGGCTGCCTGCAAGGTAAGAGCTCTATATCTGTATTATTTATGAATACAGCTCCCTTTCATGTCATCTCAACTATTCTGGGCACATTGTCATCTTCTTCTGTGGGTCCCCATTTCAATAACTCTTCTTCCCTAGTTTCTTTAATCCTGTTAAATGTTTCTTTGTTTTACTTAAGTGAAGTTTTGCTTATTTTTTTAAATAAAAATCTGTATATGTTTGGAATTTTTACGTCCCTCAGAGTCATACATTTGTTGTTATATCTCTTCCGAGGTAATAAGCCTTGGAAAGTAGAAATACTGTTTTTATTCATCAGCATATTCTCAGTTTCAGCAAAAGAATAAATAACAGCATATATCACACTAAAAATGTTCCAAAATTATAATAATCCTATGTAAGTTAAGTAGCTTTCTTTTGAAATGTTGGTTTTTTTGTCCTATAAAAGTGACACTAGTAATATACACATGTGTAGTTTTGTTTTCCCTTTTCCAATAGTCATAATAAAATCAATGAACCATTTATGATAATTGTTTCTCTCGCACAAGAAAATATTTTTGGTGTTTTATGTTAAGTAAATGGGATTTGGGGTCAAAAGAGCTGTAATCTTAATTACTGGTTTTGTAAATCTGGGTAAGCTATTATCTAAACTACAGACTCCAATTTTTAAAATTATTTTTGAGAGAGGAAGATCCCACACAGTATTCAGGAGACCTGCTGGTCATTCCCAGTGATACTGGCCATCCTGATACTAAGCATGCTGTCAAGACAACTCTGGTGGTACTTGGAATTAATAGGGTTAGACATGGTGGTTCTTGGAGGGACTGCATGATACTGGGCATAATAGTGAGATCAGGAGCACTATTTCCCTTGCTGCCACATTTCCTGATCTGAAAAATGAGGACAGTAATAAATGGATTTCAGTGTTCTGTTTTCATAATTATTTAAAGATATTAACTACATGGAAAATATAATTTGAGGAGAGTATTCAAATCACATTGTTGTGATGATATAGAAGCATCATGTGATTTTATGTGCTAACACAATATACTATTGCACAGTGACTCAGTAGGCTCTATTTATTCTGCTTGACATATAATCTACATACTCTTAAATATTCTTTGAGGCATTTTAAATAAAATAACATTTATCAATCTAGAAGTTTTTTTTTCCTGCTACCATTTGTTTTCTATTTTCCTAAGCATGAATTCTGCTCTTATCTTTAAATAGTAAACAGTGGGATAAGAATGCTAAATAGTTGAGAATACAATTTATTGTTAAATTATAACCAGAAAAACTGTAAGAATGTTAGAAATTAGCAAAAAAAAAAAAAAAAAAAACAGGGGGGCCAGGCGGTGGCGCTGGAGGTAAGGTGCCTGCCTTGCCTGTGCTAGCCTTGGACGGACCGCAGTTTGATCCCCCGGTTTCCCATATGGTCCTCCAAGCCAGGAGCGACTTCTGAGCTCATAGCCAGGAGTAACCCTGAGCGTTATCGGGTGTGACCCAAAAACCAAATAAACAAACAAACAAAAAAAAAACAGGTAATCAAGGACACAAATGAGAATTTGAGACTTGTTTGAAGAAACATCTTACATGTTTAAGGGATGTGAACACAGTGAGTGTCTGAACATGTAGTGAAATAAAAAATGATCAAACTTGAACACCAAACCCAAAGTCAATGACAATAGAATAGATACCCAATCTACAATAAGCTGTAAAGTGGGGACCAGTTACACAAGTATTCTGGGGGGTAAACGAGGGAGATGTAGGATGCATGCTGGGAACAGGGGTGGAGAGAGGACAACTCTGGTGGTGGGAATGCCCTCATTCATTGTCACTAAATACCTTAAATATTACTGTGAAAGATTTGTAATTCACTTTGGTTACAATAAAAATTAAAAAAAAAAGAAAATAGTGAATGTTATCTTCAGAATTTTCTCTTTAACACCTATGTGACTCTATTTGCTACACATGGGATTTACTTTACCCGCAAAGTTCTGGAGAAGAAAAAAAAAACAGTTCCTTATTCATTTATTCATGAACTATTTCTGATAATTTCCTATAAACTTCGTACAGATAACAGTGAAGAGAATGGATAAAACCTTCTCTATGAAAAGTCTATATGTGTTTGGTAACAAGAAAAAGGTCAAAGAACTTAAAAGGTTGCATGTGATATATCTTAAATTTAGTTAGCCTATAATGAAAAGAAAAATAAAGTATTAAAAAAAGAGTTTGGGAAAACAAGTAACCTCTTTCTTGTTCTGGAAAGGCCTCACTATTGAAGGGATATTGCAATCCTCCAGTACTTTTCCAGGTCACACCTCAGTGAGTGGTAAAAACAAGACTTAACCTACATTTCTCAGATTGCTAGACCCATTTTTGGTTTTCTAAATGTGTATACTGGACAGAGTCTGACTATGATAAAAGGAGAAAACTGAAGGGATTTCAAATTATTATTTCCATATAAAGAGAAAAAGTCAACCACACTGCATAAAGTACTCGATTAGATTACTAGAAATTACTAGAAGTATAGGGTTCTTGGATAAGAGTCTGTAATGAGAAGACTGATGAAATCCATAGCTATACTAAAGGTAGGAAATGTTGATCTCTAATATTGATAAGTTGTGACAAAAAAAACCGGCAAAAATAGTATCTAAAGGAAGTATTTTTGCAATTGAAGTAAACTGACAACTGATAAATGACCAGATATGGGGTATGAACATGGAGAATGAGTTAAAGGCAAAAGCTAAACATTGGATCTCGTTGATTGGAGGATATGAATTCCTTTTAGGGAGAAACCTAGCTTATGTTGAATTTAAATATTATTTTAGAGTTCTACATACATCGTAAGAAAATTGGAAATATCCCCCAAGATATTGCAGGTCAAAGCTCTAGTCTCTGCTCAAAATAAACATTCTCTTTAGTTGCCTAAAGAGAAACCCAGGGATCATCATGGCTTTATTCAATCTCTTTTATTTCATTATCTCCGGGGAACTTTTACACTTCAAATCATTAGGAGGTGTTCTAAATACCACACAGAATTTCTCTTTTCTCATTGTGTTCAACGAGTCTTGATTTGTTCTGTTTTATTTCCCTGGTTGTCTATAGCTTATTTCTTCTGCCCTCATCTGGGATTTATTCTGCAATCAACATAATTTATAAAGCACAAATCTTATCACAGAATAAATGGAATTAAATAGAAACAATTTATGACTTATGGAATGTTCTCCAGGAATTTATTAACATAGAGCATCATGTTTGACCTTTATAAACTTTTGTAGTCATAATCCTCTAAGAAGGTTTTCATTAGCCTGATTTAAAGAGGAAGAAACTGAGAGATGGGAAAGTCACTTGGTGGCAAAATTTGAGTTCATATAGAAGAGAACATTTAATTCTATATTTATGAAAAGTTCCAACTCACTTAAGCCATGATAGTGACACTCAAATCAACTACAGCTAAGTAAAACCCATACAATTTGAACATAAATTGTCATTAGGTTATTTCCCAAACATGCTTTCCCATTTTCTCCTCTTGTCACTCCTGTTGAACAAGAACATATCTTCTCAGATGCCACACTGCCTAATGTGCATGCTGTGTTGGACCTAGAACATGGTAGGGATCCTAAGATGTATTCTGAAGCTCAGTGCAGATAAGTTTGACACTAGAACTGAAACTTTTATTTTTTGTCTATTCTTTGCTTTGCCTCTGATAATCTACAAGCTTGTGATCTGTGTGGATGTTGACTTAATTTTGTTAAAGTATAATCTCTTTTATTGGGATGGTTGAAATAAGGCATTGAGTGAAATTTGGATCAGCTTTCATGAGATGACAGGATACCTCTGAGAGAGAAGAAGGTCCAGTGGCCTCAATTTCTTGAGAATCAAAGAAAGAAACTTCAGAAAGTAAAGCAGCACAGGTTTGGAATGGGATACAGGCATGACCATCACTGTTCCACAAGAGATTTTACAGACACCTTGCATTATACTTGTTTGGAATATTTAATGTGTTCAAATAGCTTTTGTAAGTAGCTAGAAATATTCATATGTTTTTATTTATTGATTTTTTTATGAATGAAAAGAGCTGAGGTATTGAAGAAAACAATGAAAAGCAAGTTAAATGTAAGTGCAATAGAAATAAAGTTTCTTAAAATGTGTCATGCAAAAAGTGTTTTGATTAATAGTTTATATCTCAGTATAATGTTATATGTTTATTCCCATGATGGATTGAATTTATTTGAAAGACAGACTACCAAGTCTAAGGGAAAAGTCTAAGGAGTTGAGATGGCAAAGTTATTTCATGAGAGAGCATACTATTCATTTACATCCTTTCAAGTGAGCTGATCTGAGATGGTATTGTTTTTAAACTTTTTATGGGAATTAGTCACACATCATTAGTCAACTAAGTAAACATTCATTTCAGAAGTTATGAGATTCAGGTTCATCTTTTATTTTGTTTGCTTGCCTTTTAGTTTTTGGACCCACGCAGTGTCGCTCAGGGATTACTCCTGGCTCTGCACTCAGAAATCTTTCATGGCAGACTTGAGGACAATATGGTATTCCTGGTATAGAACCCTGGGTTGTCTGCATGCAAGACAAATGCCCTACCTACTGTGCCAACACACCAGCCAAAGATTCATCTTAATCTTAATCTGTAGAAGTTCTGAGACACAGTGGCTGCTGAAGAGTACTTTGCTGAAGCACAAGAGTATTTATGAGTGTTATAAATATACCAAGATGCATTCCCTGAGAAGAAAATACATATACATATATATATATATATATATATATATATATATATATATATATATATATATATATATATATATCCACATATATATTTAAGCAACTCATTCTTTTACTCCTGGCTATTCGCTCAGAAGTCACTCCTGGGAGGCACGGGGTATCATATGGGGAACCGGGGGATCGAACCACGGTCCGTCCTAGGTTAGCGCAGACACCTTATCTCCAGCGCCACCTTAAGCAACTCATTCTTAAAAATTATCTAGAGAGCATTGAGTAAAGTTTATAGCTTTGTTCTATGTTACAGGAAAATATTTTGTTACTTTAAGGAAGAATTTACATTGTTTGACCCAAAAGCTTCAATTTAGGTAGGGTGAATGAAAAAGAGTAGGGAACAAATGACTTAAAATATATGTAATCATTTGGTCTACCTCCTTTAGACAAACCCAATAATCCACACTTGAATTTATTATAGGTACCTATAAAAAGTAACATCCAAATAAATACTTACCAGAAAAACTGCTATAGATATTCCAACAAGAAAGCCTGCTATCACATCTGACCAATGATTTCGATATTCTGCTACTCTGTTGAGTCCGGTAAGAAAGGCCAAACACATTAAGCCCAAACACAGCACAGGTTTAGCAAGCCTTGTTCCTTTGGCTTTGATTGTGTTGGTAATGTACATCTGCAATATCAAATGAAAAACATAGCTTTTTATAATATTATTTCCTTAATATACATTTTATATATCTGGATATATACATAGCTATGGAAATACAGAAGCCATATGGTTCAAGTATCACTTATGAATTGGAGAAGAAAATTTCTTAAAATTGGATTTTATTAATTATAAATTAATGGGAAAATAATATGTAACTTTAGTCATCTAGAAGCAGTGGGCATAGATGTTTTAAATTAAAATAAAAAAAGTTTTTAGTAAGACATGGAGAATTAGTTCAATGAATTGAACATTTGATTTCATTTGAGAGTGGGGTTTGATCTCTAGCACCATGTTCTCCCAAGTCCCACTGGGAGAAACATCTGAATGAAAAATTGTGAGTAGTCCCTGAGCACTTCTGGGTGTGACTCTAAGAATAAATTAAGAATCCATAGGGCTGGAGCAATAGCACTAGAGGGTAGGGTGTGTGCCTTGCATTCAGCAGACCTGGGTCAATCCCTAGCATTGAATATGATTCCCCAAGCTTGCCAGGAGTAATTTCTGAGCACAGAGCCAGAATTAACCTCTGAGAACTCTTGAGCATAAAAAAAATCATTTAACCACCATATTCTTGTTTTATCTGACATTAAAGTTTAGATCAATATTAGGGAGACTTATGAAATATTTTAAAAGTTCTTTTTATTATGCCATGATGAAAGAATATTGTACCCAATAAAATTAGAACATGTACAGTCAGTAAGGCACTCATACTGACACTAAGCACTGCTACTATGTCACCAAAAAAGGTCAGAACCTATTAATAGAGCTTTTAAGAATACTTGGGGCTGGAGAGATAGCATGGAGGTAAGACGGTTGCCTTTCATGCAGAAGGATGGTGGTTCGAATCCCAGCATCCCCTGTGCTGCCAGGTGCAATTTCTGAGCATAGAGTCAGAGTAACCCCTGAGAGGTGCTAGGTGTGACCCAAAAACCAAAAAAAAAAAAAAAAAGATTACAGTGGTAGGGCCAGAGAGATAGCATAGTGGATAAGGGCACTTGCCTGGCATCCAGTCAGCACAGGTTTAATTCCTGGCACTGTAGATGGTCTGCCAGTGTTAGGACCGGAGGGATGCCAGAGTGAAAGAATCAGTAGTAAGCTCTGAACACTGCTTGCTAGGTTTGACCTCAGACCATAAATAAAACAACTAAATAGATATATGACATAAGACCAGTGGTGGAGGGTTTTGGAACTTTGGTTGGTGGTATAGGTGCCTCAATTTTGTATACCAAATTTTTATATACCAAAATGTATAAACATTAACACTCTGAAACCATAAAACCTAAGTTACAATAAATTATAAAAATAAACTGGTGATGTTTTAACTAACTAACTAAATAATCCTTTCAGAAATAAATTTAAATTTAATGCAGTGAGTGGCAAGGCTTGGTCTTATGATAGGGTAAAATTGTAAAAATAGTTTGTTTTAATTACATTTCATCAAATAAAATTAGAAATATTAATTTTAAATGTTTAATTAGAAAAATTAATCAAAAACAAAATGAAAATAGCAACAAAACAGTAGCTATACATTACGGCTGATAGAATCTAAAATGTAACAAAATAATGGGCATCTATATTTATAATATCACATTCTGTTAAGGGAACATATAGTGTCAATTTATTGCAATAAGTGAAATGTCTTCAAGCATTAATTCACTACATGCAGTGAGATTACATATTAATTTAATGATTAAAAGATTTATTTTATAACTCAGTTACTTATAATTCAAACCATATACTACTAAGTGGGTAAATCATTTTACTGTAAAGAAAATGTGTTGAAATAATAATTTTAAGACATTAATAAAATAATTATAAAACAGAATACTTTGTCTATTCAGTTTCTATAATATTAATGTCAGCATTTGATACTGATAGTAATATAAATAAATAAAACAAAAATCCATATAATCCCTTGCCTCTTGTTCTGTGCTGAATAAAAATTCATATTTCTCTTAGAGATTAAAAAAATTAGGTCATTAGTTTGCAGTATCCACTGCTATGAAATTAAGTAATTAGTTTCACTAATTCTCATATCTGGGCAAAACTTGGAACACTGTTAGCTGTCAGAAAAAAAGATATGTGACTATTTATAAAGCATGTATGATACAAGGCTGTAATATAGCTAAGTCCTAGCTGTTGGCAGTTTATTGCAGGTTCCAAAACCCTGGAGGAAAAAAAAATTGGATTATCTCCATCGGAGGCCTCTGACCCTTAATGCCTAATCCACGTATTTTAAAACTGTGCTGAAAAAGCTGACTAATTTCTTCAGTTCTGGAGAATAAGTATACTTGAGAGTAAAAAGGAAAGGGTTGAGTAAGAGAAAATGATGGTACTCTTCTCAGAGAATATGTTAAACAGCTCTGCCCCACAAATAAGACAAAAATATCACACCATTTCAGGTTTCCAGTGGTGTATTGAGTGTATTGAGTATTTCCTTATTTGACTAATGCTTATGAATAGGGAAGGAAACTTGGGCTCTTGTGAGATTTTCTGTACAACAGCTCTCAGGCTGATTACTAATTTTGTACCTTTGCATTTCTTGAAAACTGTCAAAATCTTATCCTTAATAGGGTGCAATAAATGTAGGAATATAATTGAGTATTAATAGTGCTATTAATCGGGGCCCGGGAGATAGCATGGAGGTAAGGCGTTTGCCTTTCATGCAAAAGGTCATCGGTTCGAATCCCGGTGCCCCATATGGTCCCCCGTGCCTGCCAGGAGCAATTTCTGAGCATGGAGCCAGGAGTAACCCCTGAGCGCTGCCGGGTGTGACCCAAAAACCAAAAAAAAAAAAAAAAAAAAAAAA
>PVKC010054052.1:0-10038 GCA_004027635.1 Crocidura indochinensis | reverse complement strand
CTGCATATCTCTAAGGTAAGTTTCCACAAAAATTAGGGACAGAATTCCTACCTAAGGATGGGAAGATGCTCCTCTTTGTGGTTTACATAATCCTCTGGTCCTCTTCTAGGTAATGAATCTAAGCCAGGAATTCTGATACCTGACGAGTTAAAAAGCTCCATGCACCAATCAACATATTTTATTACTGGATAATATTTTAAGTTCAACTTTGACTAAGGTTGATGCTGATCATCATTCATTCTTGGACCACCATGTCTTACTCTATCCCCTTATGTTGTCTCTCTTATCCCGTAGTTTTTACTATGGGGAAAAAGTCAAGTTGATTCCATGGTTTAACACTTAATTTTGCTCCATCCTACTGTTATTTACTACTTTAGTTAACATCAAACCCAAAGACTTCATTAGAGAGATTCTTCCTTTTCTCTGTTAGCAGTTCACAATATCCTGTGTACATTATATCAACTAACTCAATACTACAAAATCTACTAGAGATGAGAAAACCTTAAATCAGGATTGTCCATGAGATGAGAGAAAAGATCCATGAATAATACATTTTCTCATTTCTTTATATCAGACATCAGGAATTATGGTCTGACCTACAAGAACAGCTCTCATTCTTTTATACCTACCTGGTATCCAGGACTTGACTTAACCCTTAAAACTGTTTCATCAAATTCTCAGGACATCCTAGGGTAGATACTGCTAGTAACACTTTATATGTGTTTTAAAATGTGCTCAGAGAGGCTAAATCTTTTCCAAAGGAAAGGGCACTGTGCAGGAAATTAAAGGTTCATTTCTGCCCTACTAACTTTCAATCCCATCTTCATAATGATAAGATTCCAAGAATAGACCAATTATTGATTTCTAGAAAATCATCCGGTATAGTCACCTAGATATCCCACAAGTGAGGGAACTGGTAGGTTACATTTTCAGTTAAGAAGACTTTTCTCCCACAACTTTTCACTGTTGTCTGGGCACACCAGATACTCACTCAATAAATGGTTCTAATTTATTGACTTTCCATTTGCAGCAACAATTAGGAGTTCCTTATCTTTGGCCTCTTGTCAGATCTCAGGTCCTAGATCTGGTAATCGTGAGCACAAATTCCTCTTCCTTCCCGAATAGAAACAGTTTTCCAAAGTAGACTTTCTATAGCTCCTACAAATAAGTTTACTCATCTTACTCATATGTATAACCAACTCACTAAGGTGAAAAATATATGTTAATATTTTTCAACTCTCATGAGCAACTTTGATGAGATGTTGATGGATAAGTGAACAAACCCTGTTCAGGAGGATGTCAGGAAAGGTTGAGGATTTGTGAAGCATCTCAGAGTCTCTGGAGAGTCAACACAAAGCACAAAGGAAAAAAAATCTGATCATTAGCCACTTGAATCAGGCTCTGAGTAATTCCAGATATCAGAATTACACACTAGTAACCTGGGAAAATGAACAGGCATATAAAAAGGGCAAAGAGACCACATCACCAATATTTCAGAAATTTGGTCTCCACCAAAAGGCTAGGAATTAGCTTCTACTTTTGATGTATACATAGAACAATGAAATGCAAATATCAATACATTAACAGGGCCAATCGTGACAGGACAGCAACCAGAGAGCCATTAAAAGGATTTAGCACTAATGAACACCCAATTTCACTGGATTCTCCCAGAGACCTCCCAAAGACTTGACATGTTACCAAATACTTGTTCCCCTGAATGCTGAAGCATTCCAGTAGGCATTGGTGCAAGGGCAGGACAGTTTTCTGGGGAAATAGGCTCAAGCATCTGATATTTCAAAGAAGCTATGTAGACTTGTTTAGTTAGAGTCCCAGATTAGAAATATCCAGGTTAGTAAGGTGGAGAGACAGGCTAGTGTGATGGATGGAGGGACTTTATTTCATTTACTCTATGTGGAGTTCAGGCTTCCCAGTGTCCTGGACCTATCTTTAGTGTCCTTTAAATCTCAGAGATAGCTATAAAGTTCTCCTCTGTTCCATCCAGAGGCATTAGCTCCCTCTAAGGCCTGGTTTATGCTCTGTTCACAGGAGCCCTTGGATTCTAGCAATGATTTTCTACCTTTACTCTGAAATTAGGGATCCAGTCATGAGTAATATTGCCTCTCATCCACCATTTCACCCACTATCACTATATTTAGCCTGGAATAAAAACAGCATGTGTCGACTTCTACCCTTTGGGGTAGAAGTCTACAATGAATAAATTGTTCTTTCAATTAGAATATCTATCACAATCTAAATCTAATGATTCCCAAGTCCATGGAAGATTCTAGAACAAAATCTTGCCAAGCAGATGATTTTCTTTGACTGGAAGCTGATGCCTTTATTTGCACTGAATATATTCCACAGAAGTCCAGGGTGCTGATGGGGGACTAGTCGATTACCTTAATTAAGAAAAGCATTTTCCCAATGCAGATATTTCCTTGAACACATTTGTTTGATGAATAGTCTATTTTCACAAGGCAGAAAAGTCACAATTTTCTGAAGCATTTTAACTACCTAGTGAAGACTCATTCTCGGATGAAGCAAAACTTGATCTCCAACGATTTCCCAAGAATTTTCCTCATAGCCTCTGTCATTTGAAGGAATAAATTTCCTGATACATCAACGAGGCATTTGGAGGTATTTGGAGATGGCTTCTATGGTAGTATAATAGGTTTTATATTATTATATGACAGATTTGTCTACTTTCGATATTTTGAGGTGAGTTATTTGGTTGTATAAGTTTTCTTCCTGTTGTCCAAACATTTATGGAATCTTCTAATTATCTTGGCATGATCTTCCCCATTCATCTCAGTTTCCCTCCCACAGTTGTATTGCTGCCTTTTGAAACTATCTTTTACAGATCCACACAAAGCATTTCTAGCAACAAAATTATTTTATCAAAGTCATATAAAAAGTTAATTCTGTGTCTTCATCTTCCCAGTCTGAGAATTGACTAATTTCCATAAAACTCTTTCATGTTAAAGATTTTCTAAGTCTAAGGCCCAGAAAGCAAAGAGAATGGGAAATTGTGTTTTCCAGTCCCACCTCTTCCACCATGATTGCTGCCTTGTCTCCTCAGACAGTCCACTGTGACCAAAACATTTTTCTTTAAAAAATAATCTATCATTAAGTCCACTCTACAACAGAAAACAGCAGTCCTTGGGTTAATTGGGAAAAGAAATTGAAAAGGAGAAGATCAAATTGTCACAAATGAAACCCTCAGTTAAAAAAAGGTCTTAAAAAGCTTAATGAAATGAGTAGAAATTCTTCAGTGGTCCCTTGGAGCTATGCTCAGGAAGTTGGACCCAGTCCCCAACAAAGCACTCACTGACTTTGGTTGTGAGTTCACACCAATTAATACTATCTGCAGACTCATAATGCCCAGGAACATATCTTGAAAGTTCTTGGCTGCCTGTATACTATATCATGCAGCATTCCAAGTTCCAATGAAAGGTTTCTTGGAAGGGTGGAACTAGACATTACTGGAAGATGAGAAAACCCTCAAGAGAAAACGCTCAAGAAACTAGCTGCCACTTAAATAAGCTGCTTTTCTGAATACAATTATGATGACAGCTGCTATGCCAAGTTTGCACAGAGAAATATAGTTTCTGTTCTTCTCATGGGATAGAATATTTGAAGTGAGAAAGATGATCCCATGAGAATTACTAAGCAAAGTTAGCCAAAGGCAACCTTGTTGAGTAAGGCTTTCTTTACTCCTACTACACCTCATTCCAAATTCACAAGACCCTCCCCACCTTCACTATTTTCAGACTTATCTAGAGTCTCCCTTGCATGCTCATGACTCTCAGCTTTATGTTTTCTGAGATCATTTCCTCACTTTTCCAACAATGATCTATTCTAACAACTTGCCTATGCTAAAGTGCTAGCAAGTGATGATGTTTCAAGAGCTCCTTATCCAATCACAATCAAGTACTACATTTGTGATGACACAGTAGGGATAATTAGATGAAAAATCAAGGTCTACAAAAAATATTGAATGAGGAGCTATACAAGAAAGCCTTATTGCCCTCTCCTAGTCTAACCCACAAGACAGTCCTCACCAGAGACAGTTCCATTTGCCATGAAGTCTACTGAAAAATACACTAAACCATGGAGAAGGTTCATGAATATGGCTAATAATTCCAATGTAGTTTGTGAGGGTTGAGAAAACAGCTATAAGGGCTACCTGCTGTGAGAAACAATTCTTCTAAAGAGCATTCCTCTAAGAAATTTCATTTCAGAAGTCTTCATTTTAGCTGCTAAAACATTTGCATAGCATCTGGCACTATAAGACCAGAAGACTTTGATTAGAGATGGAAAATCTATAATAAGTGGATTAAATAGTGTGGAATGTAAGAGTAATAAAATGGCCAACTTAGGATCTAGATAATAGGAAATCAATGCCAGGTTCATCACCATCTGACAAATCTTGGCCAACTTACTTCATTTAGGTTACTTCATATGGAAAAATGATAACTTATGACTTTGTGTGAAGATGAAGCTATATTAGACATCAAACATTCCACAAATGCTGAATGCTTCCCTTTCTTGTTTTCACCCTTGTGGATATTAGGTTTATAGCCTGTAAAGTTAGACTCTCAATTCTATTTACACTTTAAAAGGGACTAAAGGTATAAACAATCTATTCCTTATTCAAACAAGACAATAGGAAAAAAAATTATCCTACTTATAAAAGTGAGCATTTTAAGTATTTGAACATCTATTTACTACAATAGTTAAACCACATTTAATTTCCCATGAGAGCAAGAACTCAAAGAGAAATTAGAAAAAAATTATATTCCTTTGAATGACTGATTTCATTATGACTGAAATGAATACCCTTATATTTCCTTTGAAGTAATCTGTAATCAAAGAGTTTCTTTCACAACAAAGTCAGAGAGATTAATTTATAAGTAGTTGAAAATAGTTGGCTCTCCTTGTAATATCCCAAAGTAAGGGATTGAATAATACAAGAGGAAACTTTTGAATTGACCTGGGTAAATTGTTCAGATATTAGAAATGTTGTCATGTGTGTATGTTTTTAAGGTGGTGGAAGTTGCTAGGAAATGTACTTGGCAGGGAGAGAAATTTCCTTCCAATTAAAAGGGTCCTGCCACATGGGCACAAAGCATAACAGTGAGGGTTCACTTGATAAGCTGCTTCCATCAAACAGGCTGTGTTTTCCCTTTTTTGCCTTGGACTGAAAATAAAGAGCAATAAGCCTTTGGGTATCTAGCCTCTATACTCTGAAAGATCCCTTTGGATAACTAGCTAGAATTTATGCACACCAGAATCTGGAAATTTGAAATAGCATTAATAATTAGAGGTTCTAGAAGGAATTTGTATTCTGCAAACTACTAGTTAGGAGGTGCCCTAGAATTACATTGACACAATCACACACACTCCACGACTTCTCTTGGGTCAAAGTCAATCTTGGCAAGTTTTGTTTAAAAGAGAATTCATATATGTGATTTAATCTGTCACTGTTCCTTCTGGGGGGTACAGTGATGTGTGCTACTGCACATAGCTCCCCCCAAGAGTGTCAGACCTAAGGTAGCTGGCCCCTCACAAATTCTGCAGCTGAAGCAGCCTTTCTGTTATCTTCAGTTTTCATTACTGCCCTTTGATCTCATCGCTGCTTGGCACACAACACTTCAGCACCTTTATTTTCTGTCATAATTGCATGTGAAAGATTTCCCCTTTTGATAGACACCTGATGCCAACTGGGTACAGAAGAGAGTGTTGAAAAGTGTCACATGACCTGCAGTCTCAGTAGGAGCCCACATACACCTGTGAGAGACAAACAACTTTTCCGAGAAATGACATATCTATCAGCTGCCCACAGGATATGAGCTGTTCTGGCTGTTTAATAGCAATGGGGTTCTGAATGGCCAAGTAGGAAGTGCTGAAAGAAATCAGGAGTGTACGGCTCTCTGTCTGCCAGGCCTCTCCAGGCCCAGCTCTTTCTGGGCCGGAAGGAGATTGGCTCTGTGCTTGTCAGACAGAATGGCTTGCTATGGCTGTGTTTCTGCTCCCTGTCACACTGTCATCCAGGTGTCATCACCTGCTGATTGGGCCACATGGTTCTCAATTATAGTCCAGATCGCCATTCATACAGCATCCCATTACTGACACCAGCTAGACACATTCCTGACACAATATCCCTAAGTGTCCAACAGAATATTACATTTCTAGTAGCCAGTTTTCAGGGTTTATCCATCTCTGAGCCCCCAAAACTTTCCTCCACTCAGTTGCAGCTACTCTCACTTCTCTGTTCAATAACAGCTAGGAACTTCCATTTTCAACGAGAGGTTGAGTGTTCTCATTGGCTTGGTGCTTCTCTTTCTTGATGTTCTTATCCAAAATTTGTGAATTTTTGTGATGTTTATTTCTTAACAGGATTTCAAAGCCTTCGCTAGCTGGTCCACAACAAAATAATGGATAATAGTCTTATCATTTTCGGGGCCGGGTGGTGGCGCTGGAGATAAGGTGCCTGCGCTAACTTAGGACAGACCGCCGTTCGATCCCCTGGTTCCCCGTATGGTCCCCCGTGCCTGCCAGGAGCGACTTCTGAGCGAATAGCCAGGAGTAACCCCTGAGTGTCACCGGGTGTGGCCCAAAAACCAAAAAAAAAAAAAAAAGTAATATTTTCACGTGGGGCCAATCGAGTCAGGCGATTGGGCACCCAGAGACTTTAAAAAGAACACCAGCTAGTCGCTCAACCTCTTTCCTGCTTCTCCTCTACCGAGCCGGCTCCGAACAACAAGGAACCTCTTCAGGTCCCCCACCCAAAAAGCGCGCTTAACTTGTAACCACTATCAGCAAGGGGACTTCTGAGAATTCTGTTTATGGGTGATTGTTCTTCCACTGTAACTTTACCTTGTCCTCTTTCTTTACATCTTTGTTCTCATAATTTAAAAAAAGTAATATTTTATAAACTCTGGGTGCTAATATTATTCCAAGAGTTATATGTGTTATTTAACTATTTAAAAAATACATCCCAATTCTTTGAGATATATTCTAGTAAAAGTCCTAATTCACACATTGAGAAACCAAGCAAGATTTACAGAGAACAATGTACTACAGCTGAAATTATAATTTAAACTGAGTTTTTCCAGAGCCTTAACTCATGATAAAGTATCTAATAGAAGACAAAAACAACAAAATGAACTTCCACCTTAGTTTACATCCAATATACTTGTTATGGTCAAGTTTTATATATATGTTACTAAGCCTTTGAACAATCTTAACCCTCCTTCAATATCTTAGGATCACAGATATTCCTTAATTTGTTTAGTAGAAGAGTGAAGCTTTGATTTTAATCAAATTTTCTGTGATCCTAAAAAGTAAACTATTTTTTGAGCCCCAAGTATTAGGTATTGCTAAATTTGACAGAGTTTTAGACAGAAGTATCCTGACATTCATCAATTCATTCTTTTTCAAACCTGATAATATATAACTTGTACGTTTGATGACATAAACAGCGTACAGGTCATATTTAGGCAAATTCCCCCAAATATGAGATTTTTTTCTCATCCATTATAGCTTGAAGGAAAGCTCAGACCTCTGCAATATGAAAAGAAGATGAAGAAGAAAGTTCTTTTGTCAAGGATTCCTGCTTACTTCATGCTTATATTTAGAATGTTAGAATAAAATCACCTTCTGATCCAAATTGGAGAATCGATCCCATTTGGCCATTCTTTCTATGTACTGTGGGATCTGATTTGTACAAATTTGGATATTTTTGTCACTTTGTTCAGGAGGGCTTGTTCTGTTTTGGGCTATAATGACAATAATAGCGTCATTAATAATAGTGTCAATAATAATAATGACAATAATTCACACTTGTTATGTTTTGGGCTATAATGACAATAATAGTGTGCAGATAGAATAATACTTTCCAGTTCAATTTTGAGCACTGATTTATCAGAAATTGATATCAATTAAGTGTTAAGTGTTTGGTAGAATTAACTGGTAAGACTATCTTAGTTTGGCAATCTCATGTCCCTGAATACCTGCTGATGGATAAATATATTAAAAGATATGTTTATATGCAATATACATGTCTGTTGCTTTACCCATAACAAAGACTCTCCTCAGCTTCTTCTTATTTTCACCCCCCCATCCCTTATTTTGGTTTTTGGACCACCCTAGGCAGCACTCAGAAGTTACTCCTTGCTCTGCACTCCGAAATTGCTCCTGGCAGTTTTGGGGGACCATATGGGACCCTCAACGACATGCAAGACAACACTCTACCATTCTGCTCACTGTGCTCTTACTCTGGCCACACCCATCCCATTGGAGATATAAAGGCCTACTACCTTATTTTGATTAGCTTGAGATAGGTACTTTTGTCTGTCACTTTACTCCCCTACAAATTGTGGATTGAACTGGTCAATAAAGATAGCAGGAGCAGTCTGTTCATAGGGCTCTTGGATCATGAGGCTGGAAGCCCCTCAACTTCACACTTTTCTCCTTATATCTGTTTTGGTTTATTAATTCTTGAAGTGACTCTGCATCAGAACCATTCTCTCATGTTGGATTATGGTGAATAGAGCCTTTCCACATGCCCATCAAACTATTATTCATTGATGAGGAAGATATAAATCCTGTTACATGTGACATAGGTATACTTGAAAAGGTATTCTATGTGAAATAAGTCAGAGAAGGACAAAGGCTATATTATATCACATGTGCAATCTACAAAACCAAAACTTGGATAGAGAAAATTGAAAGGTACTGGGAGTTTAGATTATGGGTGCATGCTGTTCTATAGTTACTCATAACTATATATTTGGAAGATATTAAGAATATAGTTCTGGGGCCGGGCGGTGGCGCTGGAGGGAAGGTGCCTGCGCTTGCCTAGGACGGACCACAGTTCGATCCTCCGGTTCCCATATGGTCCCCCAAGCCAGGAGCGACTTCTGAGCGCATAGCCAGGAGTAACCCCTGAGCGTCACTGGGTGTGGCCCAAAAACCAAAAAAAAAAAAGAATATAGTTCTTAAATGTTCTCACTATAAATATAACTCCTCAAATTTATGATTCAATATTCATAGAGTATCTAAATAGTGAATGACTTTTTATATTTTTCATTTATTTTTTAAATTCAACATAAATTAATTTCAAGAAGAAACAGTAGACTCCTGATATTCATACACATTTAGAATTTCAAAGTTCTCGATCTAATTTAAGAACATTAATTCTATGTGAAAGATAAATATAGAAATTAAAAGGCTGGCTTTATGGTCAACTTTAAAAAATAAAGCATGATTACACATAAAATGTATATGTAAGTATACATATTCATAAAAATGTATATATATATATAGTAAACTAATAGTTGTCAGTTCTTTTTTCAAGAAAGTTGTTTCTTAGTTTTCGCTCAAATCAATATTAAAACAACCTCTTATAAACAAACTAGAAATTTTACTGAGAACCTGATTTAATCAACTCTTGACCCCCATTTCTTTGTTTCTTGCTTTAACTACAAATATGCTCAACTTTAAACTTAGCTGAGCTTCAAAATGCCAATACTATCATCAAGTTTACCAAGGTTCAAAACAAAGCTAGCACTTGAACAAAGATGTCCAAAACAATAATGGTGAAGAATTTAAAGAATCTTTGGCTAGCTCTGGACAGTGAATCAAGAGGACACTGGTGGATAATCTAACCACAGGCACATTTCCTATACCAACACCAAATCATGGTCTTCCACTCCACATGCATAGCCTAGTGGGAGCCAGATGAGTTTCCAATATTATGGAACATGAACTTCTTAACCAGATTTTCCTGAGCTCCTATTTTGAGATGTTTCAAGAAATCAATGTTGTGAGAAAATGAATATTTTAAAATATTCTAGCTAAAAATAAATCAGTAAAAGTTAGGTGGATTTTTCCATGGCTTCAGAGTGAATACTTGATTGATTGTTCCCAAAGCAGGTGGATCTACCTGATGAGTTTTTACTAATATTGGTTTCAACCAGATACTCTCTAGAAAGGAACCTTCTGGGAAAAAAGAAAGGAATCTTCTGTTCCTGT
>PVKC010054051.1:0-10037 GCA_004027635.1 Crocidura indochinensis | reverse complement strand
TTTTTTTTAATTTATTTTTTATTTTAACACCTTGATTACATACATAGTTGTGTTTGGGTTTCAGTCATGTATAGAACACCACCCATCACCAGTGCAACGTTCCCATCACCATTGTCCCAAATCTCCCTCCTCCCCAACCACCCCCCGCCTGTACTCTGGACAGGCTCTCCATTTCCGTCATAGGTTCTCATTTTTAGGACAGTTCAAAATGCAGTTATTTCTCTAACAAGCTCACCACTTTTTGTGGTGAGCTTCCTGGGGTGAGCTGGAACTTCCAGCTCCTTTCTCTTTTGTGTCTGCAAATTATTGTTATATTTTCAACTATAATCACCTTGTAGTTCATTACATTCTTAGATCTTAAAAACTGAAAGCTTGTCCTTTGCTACTATCAACTTAACTATTCTTTTTCTTTTTGACTCTTATTTTAGTGATCCCATAAAGTTTTTATTTTATATATTTATTTTTGTTCTCCTCACTAGATACAATACAATGAAAGTAAATCTATTTGTCACAACTGACAGGATTGTCTTTTCATGGCTAAATACTTTATTGCATGAATATAATAGATACACTTTATTTATATAATTTTTGATGGACTTGGGTTACTTCTATATTCTGGCTATTTTGAATAAACCTGCAAGAAATACAGGAGTACAGGTGGAACTTTGATATTCTACTTTTATTTATTTGGAAATATACCTCAAAATAGAATCACTGCAATTTACGGTAATTTTATTTTGAATGTTTCAAGGAATTTCCAACTTAAATTCTGACAGCAAGTGAATTGAGCACTCCTTTCTTCCATTCTCATTAACAGTAATCATTTGTCTTTTGTATGATTGTCACTCTAGCAGATATAGGACAATATCTCATATAGATTTCATTTTCCTTCTTGATTAGTGATGTTATATACTTCTTGTATATATTGGCTAATTGGACAACCTTAAGAAATGTTCATTCTTAACATTTTTACCCTTAATTCCTATACCCATTTCTTACTCAGATTGATTTTTTTTTTACTTTTAAGATGAATATATTTTTCATTATTGTGGATATAATATATATAAAAGTGAAATAAATATGGATTAATTATAGGTGACAACCTAACAGTACCAATAAATTTGACCTCTCTTTATTTCCTACAATGTCATTCCCTGTAATTTTTCAAAATAAGCTTAGGAAGGATTTCATGAAACTGTTTGAAAACCTGTGAATTAATTGACCACAAACTGCAAATATTTCCACCAGATCTTAAACTTTGAGTCAAAGTTAATAAGCCAACAACAAAATAATCCATTTACAAAAGATGGAGGAAACAGGGATAAGATTTTATTATTATAAAATATTCACTGATGTGTAGCAAGTCAGCAGTATCCAACTCATTTCTACATTGAAAAAGCATTTTCATAAAAAAGAACAATCTCATCCTATCCTTCCATATCCTCACTCACCTTATGCTTCTAGAAACTTTCTTCTATTCTCATTCCTTAATCCATAGCCATATGGACAGCCAGTCTGCATCACTATAACAGGCACCAGGATAAGCCTCATTAAGAGAGAACTGTGAGAGTGGGTGGTTGACCTGGTTTTGATAATTGGTGTAATTTAAAGCAAAAAAGGCAAACTTTTTTTCTGCAAAGAACTAGATAAAAAATGCTTTAGTCTGTGCAAATTACATAGAGTCTACTGCTTGTTTGTTCAATCTGTTAGTTTATGTAATTTTTGAAAATTAAATAGTAACTTAAATTAACCTGTGGATTTTACAAAATAAGCCCAAGGTTTGTATCCCACAGATCACAGTTTGCCAATATGTGATCTAAGGTTCTTTTTATTGTAACAAATTATGAGATCTCAAAACATATTGTATCAGATGCATAACCTATTTACTTCACATACACTTCTATAAAACCAAGGCATCAATATCTTTTGTAATGTTATTCTGAGGTTATTATTGTGAATACTAATTTCTTTGACCTGATTCTAATACAGAAGATTTTTGTAAAGACATGGGGTCATTTTGACTGATCACAATGAATGCAAGAGTAGGGTGGTGGAAGTGTGTAATAGGCAATTATTGTCTGAGGTTTATGTGAACTGAACATTCTAAACTATATTTTCATGACAGTTTTATCCATTATGAAAAATTGCCCACAAAATATGCTAAGTGTGACCTTATGATAAAACATTGGGCTTATGGAATCAACATATTTGAGGTTCAGGAGAGTAGGGATTGCACCTTTCCTGGTTTTTCTTGGGGCTTACTCCTGACTTCACTCAGGGATCATTCTTCTGCATCTCAGAGGATGATTTTCAGAAACAGGGATTGAACCCAGTTCTAATGAGTAGAGGGCAAGATCTCTCCTCTTGTATTGTCTCTCTGACCCTTAGGTCAACATTTCATTCACGCTTCAACATAGATTCTTATGCCGTAGGTAATGAAAGTATGGGAAAATTCAGGTATCTAAAAAAATTTAAAATAATCAATGCAAAATTAGTCGTGTTCTTTGCAATTTTCGTAGAATCTACTGAAACAAAAGAATAGCTTAGCATTTTCTCCAGTGAGATTGATCTAGAGCACTTTTTATATTAGTAATTGTAGTGCATCATTCTGTCATGTGGGATGCCTGTGACCAAACTCAGGTTGAACGCATGCAAGGCAAAATATTATTTAAAAATATAATTTAAAATATCATTTAAAATATTATTTAAAATATCATTTGAAATATCATTTGAAATATCATTTAGAGAAATTAAATGGAGGCATTCAGAAGGATGGTGGTTCGAATCTCGGCATCCCATATGGTCCCTTGAGCCTGCCAGGAGCAATTTCTGTGTGTGGAGCCAGGAGTAACCCCTGAGCGCTGCCAGGTGTGACCCAAAAACAAAAAAGAAAAAAATATATATATATAAAACCAAAAAATATATATCATTTAAAATATATCATTTAAATATCAAAAGATCATTTAATATATCATTTAAAATATATCATATTTACAAATATCATTGAAAAATTCTTTATAAAGTGTTTAAAATGTAGACTATATGCAGATCCAGTAAAATATATACAATATGTATTTACTTAATATGTCCAACTCATTTTACCTTCTTTCAAATTATCTAGAAAATTATAATTATTGTTTTTAAATATTTAAGAAATAAGTCTTCAGACAGTAAAACTTTAAGGGGACATGTTATACATTTAAATACAAATATGTGTATTATATATGAAAAAAAATTCAAAATATTTTCTAATTTATCTGGCTTTCATAGCTGACTATTATTATAGAAACAATTTCATATGAAACAGATAATCATTTCACCTACTGATGAATCTAAAAACAACCACTACTATTCAAAATCCTTCAAAATATGATAGTCCAGTATTTGAATATATCTGGTGATTAGATTAGCCTCCTAATGTGCTTATTATAACTTACATAAATTATACATATGCCCTTATACAAACATGAAATTATCTTTCATTAGTTTTGACTTTTGAAATCTGTGCTATCAATGTAAAACAAATACGTTTTTTATTTCTTTCACATTTTGAAGGCTTCATTTTTAACATCTATGTCATTGTTTTTTCAGTATTTATAGAAATTTTTGAAAAATGGCTCAGAAAATTTTGTAAGGTATATAGGTATATAAGGAAACACTTGAATCAAGAACAAATTGTACAAAAATATTAATCATATTTTATGTAAAATATCAAGCTACATTGAAATCAGTTTTGAAATTTAATTATGCATAACTGATTATTTCAACATATATTAATGCTTTCCATAGTGAGAGTAAATTTTTTTTAGTTATTTAGATTACTGTGTAGTAAGTATCTTTTGTAAACTTGTTAGTTTACATAAAGATATAATGATGGAAAGAAAACAAGGTTATTGGGAATAACTAATGATGTAAATATTGCGTATTTTAAAAATAGTGTTTGTTCAATGAAGTGTTAAAACTCCATAAAATAAAATTCAAGATACAATTTCTAAATAATTTTTATGTCCCAATTAATTTACAATACCTATTGTTTATTTACTTTGTTCCCACATTTAATTCATGTGTATTTATGTGAATTCATTTTATTCATGTGTATTTATAATGTGTTATGCATCATCAATTTGTTTCATTTTAATTTGGTTTCACATCCAGTGGTTCTCAAGGCTTTCTCTGAGTTCTTTGCTAAAATTTTAATCCTGGAAGTGCTTTGGGAACCATGACAGGCATAACTTTGTCAGTTTAAGATGGCTTTACCAAATTTTGAATATATATATATGTGTATATATATATAGTTATAAAAATTCTAAATCTTCCATTTCCCTGGAATTTTTAAATCTTACCCATTTCTAGTAAATTTTCTGACTGGTTCTAAAAATAATAAATACCTGCAGTAAAACTGGGGATTGATATTTCAACACTGAAGGCCAATATGCTTTTCTCCTACAGTGAATCTTAGTATAACTGGTCTAAATAATTTAGAAATATACTTGGATAAGGGATAGGATGTAGTAAATGATTAAGTCTCTGTTATGTACCAATTCTTAGACAAAAGTTCAGACCTACTATCTAAAATAATTAAGTTCTATAAATGAAAGTAAAGAACTATTAAAATAGATTGGTATTGACAAGTCTAACAGAAAATCACAACATGGTTCATAGGTCAGGACTTCAAACAGTCTAAGCTGGCAAAAATGGATTTAAATAGTTCTAAAACTGAATTCTGTTAGTTTATTAAACAAAAGTTTAATACTCAATAGTGATGTAGTGACAATAAGGTAAAGTTTCAAAAGCAGTAACATAACTAAATATTATAGATGCATGCATCTATATCAGAACATAATTATTCAAAAAAGGACAAGTAGGCTTGAAAATTACACAGAAATATACCTTGTTTCTATGTATTTAACTTTTATCTTTAGCATGCACTACATGTTAAAAATTTATGTCATTTTAAAACAAAAAATGTTAAAGTTCATAACAAAAATATGTGTAAAATTTCTCCTGAAATTATTACACTGAAAAATCAATTTTGTTGAAATAATCTTTTATAATTAGGTAAGTTAGTCTACTACCTATACAGAAATATTCGTCACCGGGTGTGGCCCAAAAATATTAATACTTAAGTTATGATGATTATGATGAATCTGTAATAAGGGATCATTTCTAGCAATGTTCAAGGGACAATATAAGGTTTCAAGTACTGAAACTGGATCACTGAGGGTAAGGCAAGCTATACTATTTCCCTACCCTTTAAAATCTGTTTATATAAATAATAGATATACATTGACATGTTTGAATATTCATGAAAATACATGGTTGTATAACAATGACAAAAAATAAAATAATTTAACTATCCTCTCCAAAAATCCTAAGTTTAGGAGTCTAAATGAACACAGGGTTCAAAAACGTTCAATGTTAAATTAATTATACTATAATTTTTTAGACTCTCTCATGTTTCTGTACAACACAGTTTTGGTGGAATTAATATATAAGATAATAGTTATTTTTCTATAATTATTTGTCCATTTATAAGAGATGGAAAGCGTTCAAATATGCTACATTTTCAAAATGCAATATAAAGTCATTAAAAACCCAGTCGAGAGGCAAATCACATTTTTATCATAAGGAAAATATATTTTGAGCTTTAGAAAGAACTTTGGATAACATGGAGAGTAGAGAAAAGTAAGGCTGGAAACTTAAGTTGTAACCTGCTATAAAATTTTCATACCCATTTGAAAAATGTCTACATCATAGAAAATTTAATTATTTTTATCTAAAAAAATTCTGGAACCATACATACATACTCAAATTTTGTTCAATTAGCTATTATAAAGGTGCATTCATCATTTGTTATCTGAAAAGTATTCTTTTTTTGACTATTTTTGAATTCCTCTCCAGCTCCTCACAGTTTTTTTTATTACAACATCTCTCTTGCTGGTTATAATTCATTTAAGGTATAAGTGCCATAAAAGCAAAAAATAATCTTATTAACTTCTTACTGTTATATGGTTAAAAACTTCCTGGGAAGTTGATGCACATCTTATGCATGGTCAAATCTCTAAGGTAAGGATTAATATAATACTCATCTTGCTTATAAGGGGTTTGATCAAAATGAAGAGAGACTATTTGCATGACATCGGAAAACAAGGTACTTTGGATTCTAGATTTGATCCTAGACTATCTTTAGTTTTGATACCAAGTTGCACTATCTTTCAAATCAGCTGTATTTATTTTCATATAATAATATGTAATTTTAAACAAGTAATTAAAATATTTAAACAAATAATAAGTAAAGGTATATTTTCAATAAAATTTCTTACAGTTATAATACCTTAAACATTAAAATATTTAAGTATTATCATGTACAAGTGTAGTATGAATGATTATTTCTCTTCTTTCAAACGCTTCCCTTAATTATTTTCAATTCTTTAGGAATTTATTGAAATGTAAATAATAAAGAAGATGAGGGTGTTTAGAAATTACTTAGGAGTGGGGGGTATATAAGTCATCAAATGAGAATATTTATTCTTTAAATAAAATATTGATGACAATGAAGGAGTAATTTTACCAGTTATTATCCCAATGTTTACTCAATATTTTTATACTTTGTAATATTCTCATTGAATACTTAAAATGAATAGAAAATACTTGGTATGTGATTAAACATATAGTTAAATAAAACTGTCTCTCAAACTTGATCTGGTTTCTGGAAACTGTACTTTTCTGTTCATGTCAATGTCTCTCAAAAAAATAGGAAGCATTATTGTAACAAGTCAAGTGGTAAAAACATCCATTCAATTTTTTTCATATCACACCTGTGATTCTTTGTTTTTCTCCAATTTTCACTATGTTGTTATGATATTTCGAGCAAAGTTATAGATCACTTGTCAAAAACTGGAAGACATATACAAACAAACATTACAATTGTGCTTCTCTATTTTATACAAGCACAAACTTCTAAAACCTCACAAATGATAGAAATTCACACAGTACTTCTGATTTCTGAACTAAAATTTTGAGTAGCAACTAATAGAAGAGAGGAAAATAATGGTATTGTAATTAATCATGAATGGCAAATAATTCCCCATATTTAAGTACTATATCTGATTTCTCACAATCTCTAATGATCCACTAAGTCACTTTGCAATCATGTACCATATCCCCTGAGAAGTTCATGTTGTCAAATAAATGAGTCCATTTAAAGAAAAAAAAATTCTTAATCTTAACAAAGTGAGTTAGTGGCTAACTGTTGCAATAATGTGAGTGCATTGACCTGTATCATAATACTTTATTTCTATTTTAAAGATAAAATTTTATAGCAGTTACTATATTACGGAATACTTCATTAGGTGCACATTTAGGACCAATTATTTCATATAAAATCTCATAAAGTTTCTATGCTCTGAGAGAATTTCATTAATAGTGAGGAAAACAGTGTTCTCTTATTTTATTACTCAAATATATCAAAATGTCACATCATGCCAAAATGTATTGTTAGCATGATGCAACAGAAAAAATAAATGAAGCAAAGAAGAAACAAACAACCCTCAAATACAAATTAAACAATTTAGTTTGAGAAAATTCTTACATCTTGCCTCAATACCAATCATTATTCTTTATAAAAGTAAAATGATAAGCACATAGGGAAAGTTCTTGTGGGTAAAAATGACTTATAATTATAGGCAAGGTGCTATATCATTTAGATATAATCAAAACATTATTTTATAAGGTAAAATAATAATTACAATTCAAATGCTGAGATGTTAAAAAATCTTAGATAAATAAAATACAATCCTCTCATATTTATCTCAATAACAAAAAATTAAATCACACTAAATATTTTATAAAGATATTAAGCAGGTTTTTTAAAGGAAGTAAAAACACCAGGAAGATGAAAAATTGTTCAACATCACTAATTATCAAGGAGACTAAAATATAAGGTATCACATCACAAATGTTAGGATGTCTAGTATCAAAAGTCAGGAGATTAAAATTTTTAATAAGGATGTAAAGAAATTGAAATAGACACATATCCATTGTTGTTGGAAAGGCAAATTAATTTGGACTCTGAAAAGAGCATAGAGGTTTAATAGAAATATAAAAATAGAACTATTCCATCTATTCTACCCCTAGTACTTATTTAAATATAATGAAATTACCTTTTAAGATTTGTATTTCTACCCTATACTCATGTTAGCATTATTTTGAATAACCTAAAATGGAAGAAACATCCATTCATTAATAAATGGATAAAATGTTTCATATGTTCACAATAAATATTTTAAGGTATTAAATAAAAGATGAAAACACTACCACTTGTTACAAAATAGATTAGCATAGAGGTCTAATTATTATACAAATTGGCATAAGTCAGATAGACAAGAGGCAAATACTGTAATGCTATTGCATATATATGGCTATCATAGAAAAAACTCAAAGGAAAAGAGTAGCAAAGCATTGCCTAAGGTCTGAGGTCGGAAATGTTGAGGAATGTGAGTCAGAAGGTTTAAACGAGGACAGACAGATAGGACAAATGGCACGGCAGTAGGGCGTTTGCCTTGAATGCAGCCAACCAGAATGGACAGTGGTTCGATTCCGGACATCCCATATGGTTCCCTGAGCCTGCCAGGAGGGATTTCTGAGCACAGAGCCAAGAGTAATCCCTGAGCACCACCAGTGTGACCCAAAAATCGAAAGAAAAAAAAAAAGTTTAAATTCCCAGTCAAAGAGTAGTAAGTTCTTAGAATTTAATATATAGTAACAGTGATAATAAGTAACGTATTACAAACTTAAAAATTGTTAATATAGAAAAACTTAAGTATTCTCACCATACACAAGAATATATTTAGATATATCTTTATCCTGTTTAAAATACTTCACTTTAAAATACACACGTGGCAATGATTATTTCAGTAAGGTTGGAAAATAGAATTGTGAAAGACCTAGGCAGACTGAAGAAGCAATCCAATTTGGATAAAAATAGTTACTATTATTATTATTAGTTGTAGTATTATTTGTTTGGGGGCCATATCTGGTGGTGCTCAGGAGTTACTCCAGGCTCGTCACTCAGAAATTACTTCTGGTAGGCTTGTGAAACCATGTACAATGCAGGGGATTTTACCCGGGTTGACCATATGTAGGCAAGCACCCTACTAACTGTGCTATCAATCTGGCCCCTTTTTATCTATTTTTTGAGGTTACTCTTGCAATGCTCATGAGTACTCCTGATGATACTCAACTAGGCCAGACAATTCTCATCGAGGGCCTGGTAATGTGGTATTTCTTGGATTCAGCTCTCATGGCAGCTACCACTTCTCTAATAATATTTGAAGTACTCTAGGATGATATCCAGTAATATTCAGGGTGCTATGCATCTTTAGGAATTGAGCTCAAGGCCTTATTTATGTAAAGTATATACCCTTGACCCTTCAGCTGTTACTGAATGCTTGGTTTTCATATTTTTAAATGACCTTAAAGATACATGAATGATAGAGTGCTTTATATGATATCGTAGCAAAATTTCATGTTAGGTACTGATAAAAAAAAAATCACATAGTGTGACTCCACCCTGGATTTAGATGTATCTAACTGAGATCTGCTCATTTCTGGGCAGGGTCTTGGGAACCGGATATTACATTAATGTTACCTGCTAGAAACCTCCTATTTCCTGGGAGGGGTCTTGGAAAGGATATATAAGGCCTTGACCCATCGGATTAGGGGCTTTTGGCCCTTTGGCCTTTTGCCAGCATGGAGAGCCATGGTCGGACAAGTTAAGACGCAGGACAAGCTAAGGATAGCATGCTTAAATGGTTGAGATTGACTACATGTGTGGTGGATAGGGCATGAATAAAGTTGATGCTTCCTGAAGCCTGCCTGTGAGTGAGTTCAATACCCATTGCTTTCCTGGATCCAGACCTACCAGTTAATGGAGGATAGAGCCACGTGGTTGGGGCCTAAGAATAAAGGTCTCCATCCATCACCATCCAGTACTATCATTAAGTATTTAATACAACAACATAGTGCTTAGAAATAAA
>PVKC010054050.1:0-10037 GCA_004027635.1 Crocidura indochinensis | reverse complement strand
AAAGGCCCATAATAAGCCTTTAGGGATCTTATACAGGATTACAGGTAAAGGATATCATGGAAAACCACGGACTCCATTGGAAACATTCCAAAACAATAAGTTTTAATGTCTTAATCTTGCTACACTTAAAATAACCTCTCAGCTTTTTTATCCACAGGCGTTCTTGGACAAAAACGGTGGTCAAAGATTGCATCTCGGGGCTCAATCACACGAGATACCATACCCAGCTTGAGAGAATGACCCGAGAAAACTCTTCAACATACCCTTTATCTCTAGGTTATACCTTTAGCACGTGACCACCCAGACCACCGAAGCAGCATCTGTGACCTACAGACTTATACTACAGGCCCCTCTCATCGAACACATTCAAACAAACTAGCATTCCCCCTCTTTTTTCTCTACTCTTCTCACTACTGGTTTCTGTTTTTATTTTTGTTTTTTGTTTTCTTTTCTTTTTTTGTTTTTTTGCCCTTTTTTCTCTTTCCTTTTTTTCTTTTCTTCTTATTTTTCTCTCTTTTCCTTTTTAATTTATTTTCTCTTGTCTTCCCTGCCCCTTCCATATACTTCCCCCTCCTCCCCTCCTTTGAAAATTTGACTTTCCCTTCACCCATCAATCTCTTCCAAATTCCCCACCTTATTAAAACTCCTCATCCCCAGTTCCTAATCCATTAGGCGTCAAGAAGGACCTCCTACACCAGCGAACCAGTACCCAGCACCCAAGCGAAGGGACAACCAGTCAAATCCACCTCTCACCACCTACAAGAAAAGACATCTAACTCCCCTGCTGACTCATACTGAGAGACCATCCTCACCAATCCTTCCTAACGTGAACTGTTACTTGAAACTGGACTTAGCCCTACAAGTATCCCCCCAATGCATGAACTCTTCCCAAGTCCTCACTGCCACAAATCTTTTTCCAATCTCAAGAAGGTCAGGTTGGAAGATGAAAAGGCGTCAGGGAACCCACACACCACAAGAAAATCTCAAAAATCAAGGGAGAAACCTATACTACCATCATAAGCATAAGACCTGTATTACACTACCTCTTTACCTGCTTTTCCCCAAATCGAGATACATTCCTGCATCATCTTGTTCCTTTAATTTATTTTTTACTTCACTTCTTTTTTTTTTCTTTTTCTGTTTTTTTTTGGGGGGTCACACCCGGCGGTGCTCGGGGGTTACTCCTGGCTTCATGCTCAGATGTTGCTCCTGGCGGGCACGGGGGACCATATGAAGCACCGGGATTCAAACCGATGACCTTTTGCATGAAGGGTAGAAGCCATACTTCCATGCTATCTCCCGGCCCCCCCCCCTTTTTTTTACTTCACTTCTTAAAAATCTTTTTTCTTTTTATATACATGCGTGAGCACATAGATTTTTATCTCTATTTTTTTCTTTTTGGGGGGTGTGATCTGTTTTTATTCTTGTCTCTCTCCACCCTCAACTGCACCAGCAATATAATGTAGCACCATTTCTCCCTGCAAAGGCACACTAAAAAAAGGGGGGGGAAATCTTACTTATAAAAACGAGTTCTTATTTATTAGGGATAAGAACTCATACTTGTTTACAATACAGGGGTATCTCCTACCTTGAAAATATGTCACAGGGACCAAACTTAGACCCCAGGTGATTAGACACCAACCGTCCAGCCTTGAAATCTGGGTCACAGACATAGAAACGACACAATTCTTCACAACAGCCACTGGAAACAAATTTCAACCAGGACATCCTTAATAGTGCTCAGACACCAACAAGTACCAAACATAATATGATACCCTGACAACGAGGAAAATGGGAACAATTGGACCTTAGAGCAAATTATCCTACCTCACCAGCTAATGATAAGACAAAATCAGAAGACCTGTCACCCTATGATCTATCCAATTGCCAAGACCGCGACCGACAGATGACAGGCTGACAGAACCATGGCCAGACTGTATGTAACCTGGGTCCAATAAAAAAAAAAAAGCCCTAGTAAGAGCATGAGCTTCGACCTGCACAACAACTGTGATCCCTAGTACCAGAAGTCCATCTGAGACTATTGCAACAGAAGGGGGCTTCTGGAAACATAACGAATGACACTATCCTAGGCCCCTTCCTAGGATCAGTGCAAAGACCAGGACTGCCAACTACAGAAGACGGATTAAAATGACACTGAGGGAACAAAACTTTGAGAACCATGAAGAAAGCCATAAACATAAGTTCAACTACCTGAATTGTGCAGATACCGAGACCTCTAGAGACAGGAGGCTATTTTATCACCCAGGAAGGAGCAGAAGACCTCTATACACTAAAAAAGCACCAAGGGGAGAGCAAATGAACCTGAAAAGAGTCTATAGTTAATCCCATGACAATATACTTCAAGGGTGGAGAAACCCTGTACCTCTTAGGTAAAGGAAATTCCTTTTCCAATGACCCCAACATTTACTGTGCATCTGCAGGAGTGGAAAAAAAACACAAAATATTTTTTACATTAATATTATTGACTAATATATTTTTATTGTTGATTTCATGGTGATAGTTTGGCAACTGAAGTGGATATCTCCATTTATATTTATTTATTTATTTTCCTGTTTTTTTCTTTCCTTTTTTTTTTTTTCTTCTTTTTTGAACGCTCACAGGATACTTTTACAGTTCTCTAGGTACTGCTGTAGTGCCTCACCTTCTTTTTTCCCCTACATCTATCAAATCAAGGATGAAACCCTCTAGAAGGTCTCCATCCATTTCCGGAGTATTTGACTTTTTTCTTTTTTCTTTTTTTTTTCTTTCTCTTCTCCAGGTTATTACTTTTTCTCCTCTTCAAACAAAACCACATGACTTGAACTAACTAGTACTGCACCCCAATTGGGGGAGAGGGGTATATGGGAAGTACCAAGACTAAACAGGTGTAGGGCCACCAAGTAGTTAGCTAGCCACAGAGGGGACCACTTAACCTGGCAGCCGCAGGGGTGAGGGAGGAAGACATGTGAGGTATGATGGGAAGAGAGGCAGAGGGAGGACGGTTTGGTGAAGGGAATTCCCCTGATTTTATGTTAACATGTACCTAAAATATTATTGTCAACAATATGTAAGCCACTATGTTTAAAATAAAAAGTGTTGTTATTATTTAAAAAAAGAAAGAGAAGAAAGAAAGAAAGAAAGAAAGAAAGAAAGAAAGAAAGAAAGAAAGAAAGAAAGAAAGAAAGAAAGAAAGAAAGAAAGAAAGAAAAGAGGGAGGGAGGGAGGAGAAAGAAAGAAAGAAAGAAAGGAAGGAAGGAAGAAAGAAAGAAAAGATGGAGGAAGGGATGAAGGAAGAAAGAAAGAAAGGAGAGAGGGAGGGAGGGAGGAAGGAAGGAAGGTAGAAAAGAAGTAATCAATGTTTCTTGTTCTTCAACTACTACTTTGTGATTTCCCTTATTTGAGTTTAATCATCAGAGTTCCTGTTGTATTATGTGCCCTATTTTGCCACCAGATGGAGATAAAGTGCCATTTAAACATCATTCTGTTAGACAGACCATATGCTGTGTTGAACCAGGTAATTTGTGGAGACTAGTCATACACAAAAAAGTTTAGATGCGATCATGAGAGACAAATGTGTCCAGGCAGTGCCAAGTGCACAAGTTATTCTACTTAAGAGCCACCTTGCAATGAAGCCTCAAAATTTTATCTTCAGGACAAACAAGTAGTCAAAGAGCTAATACTGGGGATAAGGCGCATAACCTTGCATTCTGCAGAACACAGTTTCAGTTCCTGGCATCCATATCATTCCTTGAGACTCACAGCAAGTTCTGGTTATAACTGAGTGGGGCTTATAATAGGAAAACGAGAATCATACTTTAATGGAAGGTTTCATATTATTCCCCTACCTCCCTTTGCTGTGGTCATAATGATTATTGGGGTGTAGTACTTCAGTTGGAAATGGGAGAGGCAGGTCACCATATCAACAGAAGATGAGTCAGGGCTATTACTCTTGGTTTCTTGCAAACATTCTACCACAGATCCATTTCCCCTAATTGGATTCTTTTAAACGATTTGTTCATAAAAAAAAAAAAAACTTCTAAAGAATGGGAAAATTGAATTCGGAACTGAGACTATTGTGTGGTGCTTCTCTTTATTGCTGTAGGGCTCACCTGATATCTAATTTGACACTTACTTTTGTATTCTTATGTTGTTTCAATTGCATTTTTCATGTCCTCTCTCAAACTGAGGCTGATGACCACTAGAAGGACTCCACCCATTTCCTGAATATCTTTATTATTAATTCTTTTTTTTCTTTTTTTGCTTAATCTTTACCCCACTCCATGGCTTTTCTTTCCCTCAAACAAAACCACATAACTCAATTTATCTAGCTTAGCCTCTCAAATAGAGGGAGTAACAAGGGAGGGCACCAGGACCAAACAGATGTATGATCACGGATAGTAAGTTAGTCAAAGAGGGGTCCGCCTACTCTAGCAGCCTGGGGGTGATGGTGGAGGATATAGGATGCAGAAAGGGAATGGGGAAGGTTGGAGGGCAAACCTGGTGGTGGGTATTCCCCTGATTCAATGTTAGTATGTACCTAAAATACTAATGTGAAAGATATGTAAGCCACTGTGGTCAAAATAAAAAAAATATTTAAAAAAAAAGAATGGGAAATCATAAAAGGGAATCATTAAAGCAAAGTGCCTACATAGTATGGCAGGAGACTATAGTTGGTCTTATGGCAAGATACTTCATGGGTAGAGATAACTGTTTGTAAAACAAAGGGTTTTTTTTTTCCATTATATTTTCCCCAGATTTTGCTGTGGCTATGCAAAAATATGCTACATTCCTTTATTTTTGAATCTTTTAGATAGGAGCTTCCTAACACCTCTAGGAATATTACTTTTTGACTCTTCTCTGTGCAAGCTCCTATGGCACTCTTCTAAGACTGACCTGAGAAGGCTCTTGTTTCCCTGGTACAAGGTCCATGGCCAGGACTTCTGGACACTGTGACATTGTGACAGGCAGTGCAGCATGTATTTTGGAGACACATACTACAGAGGCTACAGGGTCAGCCCAGTTTTGGGTTGCATGTGGGCAACTAGCACTAGTGAACGCTAGTAATCCAATCTCCCTCCCTCTTTCCTTGGCAAGCCTTGATCTGAGACAGTTCATAGGATTTGTTTAGAGCATTAGGCAGCAGTTCCCCAATCTGTGCTCTCATTTTGGACTTGAGTCCATTTTTATCAGTGTAGTTCAGAGTTGATACTTCGGCACCTATCCAGAGCAGTTAAATTCAGTGCCATAAATAGGGTTCAACTCCTGTGGCTAAATGCAGTGGTCCTTCGTTCATGGAAATAATTTGTTGCTGTTTTCTGTCATTGATATGACACTGACTTCTATGGTTGGACAGATCTCATTTGTAAAGAGCAGCTAAGTCCAACAAAATGATTCAAAACCATGCTGCAAGGTTAGGTCCATGTAAGGAAGAGGTGATACTTACTTACTCCCATTGGGTATTAAATAGGGACCCTAGAAATACTCAGGGTTCACCTTATTTCTACAGATAAGGAATGCCACCTCTAGAATAACTTCTTTAGAGTACATTAAAAAATTGGGAAGTATTTCAATATAGAACCCTCAAAAAGAACCCTCAAAAATGTTATTTGCATGAGTACCCTCTGAATGGTGATATATGACAAGACTTGGGAAATGTTAATTTTGATAACTCATTTTGAGAGCCCATTGGAAAATGGTTAGAAATTCCTTAAGGAAAGTTACTCTTGGAACTATACCTGACAGTCCTAACCTTACAGAGATACTGGTGCTGCCTCCCTCTGAGGTGGCCCAGCAGCCAGCATTTGGCTCTCCCTGGGACTAACTAAGCATGCCTTCCTACTAGCTTGCCTGCCAACCCTTCTTTTCTTCCTTTTTGGGGCAATGAATAGAGATTTGTTTCACAAACTAGTTACCTCCATTAGAGATGAACAGTCCATTAGGCCAGACAGTTTTGGAGATCTCTTTCAGAACCTCCCTTCTACCCTATGTTATTTGCATTTTATTGTACTGGGAGTGGGGGACAGCTATAACTAGTAGCTCTTCTTTTTCAGTTCTGGTGGTTGGACACCATCACCTTAGGTACTAGTATATTCATGGTGATTTCTTCCTTTGACACCCCTCCATCTGTGCCCTGATACCTCCAGGAGACCATGTTCAGTCAGAGTCATAAACTACTCTCACCTGTTGTAGAGTGGGCCCCTTGCTAGATCTTTTCTTTACATGAGTCTCTATCTGGTTGTCCTCCATAAGCTCCTTGTTTGATCAGAAAATGTTGATTGTCTACTTCAGAACTAGGAGAGTTGAAAATGGTAATGCCTTACTACTTTAGGCTTATAGTGACTTGGCCACACATTAACTTGATAGCTTCTTTGTTACCAGAAGAGCTCTTCCATATCAGCTCCCTTAAGAAACAGGCTGGGAGGTCCGAGACATAGCTCAGTGGTAAGGCATTTGCCTTGCATGTGACCGACCCCTAATAAACCCAGTTCTTTTCCTGACATCCCATATGGTCCCCTGAACAGGTCAGGAGCGATTTCTGAGCACAGAGTCAGGAGTAACCTCCAAACATCGCAGGGTATGGCCCAAAAACCAATCAATTAATCAATTAACTGCTAAAAAATGAAATAGACTGGGTATTTCTTTAAAAAATGGACATTGAGATCCCATATAATCCAGCATGCCTAGGAGTATACAATATCTCTAGGAGTATACAATACAATAATACCCTTTTCTATGTTCATAGCAGCAATATTTACAATAGCCAGAATCTTTATGCCCAACAACAGATGAGTGTCTAAAGAAACTTTGGTACATCTATACAATGGAATACTATGCAACTGTTAGAATAAACAAAGTCAAGAAATTTGGTCATGTGTGTGTTGATTTAGAGACTATAATGTTGAGTGACATAAGTCAGAGGGAGGGAGATAATAAGCACAGAATAGTCTCACTCATATGTGCTATTTAAAATACATAAGAAATACATTTAAAATATAAGAAATAGGTTAATAACACCCAGAAGCAATAGAGATGATAGCTGGAAGCACCAGCCCATGATAACAAAGATTTACCACAAAGAGTGGTAAATACAGATAAAGAAATAAATACACTCACAGCTACCACAACAACGATAGAGATAGAAATACAATGCCTGTCCTGAAGACAGGCAGGGGTTGGAGGTAGGTAGAGAATGGTGGGGGGAGGGGTTCAATGGTAGCAGAAAAGTTGCATGGTGAAGGGGTTGTTCACTTAATGGATAAAAGCCAATTATGAAGATGTTTGTAACCATTTTGCTTAAATAAAGCAATTATTAAAGTCAAAAACTAAAGGCAAAGCAAGGTCCCCTGATTGTGACGTCAGGCTGGGAATTTCTGTGTATCCACACCTGCCTAGTGGAGCTGACTGGGAAGAACTGTGAGTCCGGTCTTTTCTTTGTGTTTCTTCGTCCTCTGCTGTCCTCCAGACCTCGTGGGAGTGGGCCAAACCGGCCCCCAAAAGACTCGCTATCCCAGAGGTCCATGCTAGGGCAGTGACACCCAGGAACATTTCATTAGAGTAAAAACCGGCAAGCGTGAGTAGTTTGCAAAGCAAGGTTCCCAGATTGTGACGTCAGGCTGGGAATTTCTGCGTATCCACGCCTGCCTAGTGGAGCTGACTGGGAAGAACTGTGAGTTCGGTCTTTTCTTTGTGTTTCTTTGTCCTCTGCTGGCCTCCGGACTTCATGGGAGTGGGCCAAACCGGCCCCCAAAAGACTCGCTCTCCCAGAGGTCCACGCTAGGGCAGTGACACCCAGGAACATTTCATTAGAGTGAAAACCGGCAAGCACGAGTAGTTTGCAAAGCAAGGTCCCCTGACTGTGATGTCAGGATGAGAATTTCTGCGTATCCACGCCTGCCTAGTGGAGCTGACTGGGAAGAACTGTGAGCCCATCTTTTCTTTGTGTTTCTTTGTCCTCTGCTGTCCTCCGGACCTCGTGGGAGTGAGCCAAACCAGCCCCCAAAAGACTCGCTCTCCCAGAGGTCCATTCTAGGGCAGTGACGCCCAGGAACACCTCATTAGAGTGAAATAGGCTGCAGAAGAGCACTTTGGCTCCGCTTCGCTATGCGGCCGTGCGCTCTTTCTAAGGAAAGAATATCATCACAACAAGAAGAGAAAAATTCACACTAAGGACTGTACTGGATCACTGAAGCCGAGCATTTCTCTCTGGACTCTCTTCTCTGCTGTGTGCCTAGGCCCAAGATTTGATCCTTTGAGAGGTCTCATCCACAGAGGACTCCACTCCCGTGTAGGCAAATTGACACACCCAGAAAGGGCAGAACCAGAGGTGTCTGGCTGCGCATATCATTTACCCAATGATTACCACCGCAACACGTAGAAAAACACACAATACTAGTGTGACAATGGGGAAACAACGCAGGCCAGTGTCAGACATAGAGAACGAAGATAACAATTCTGATGACCAGATAATGACCAACGAACTAATCAATCTCTCAGATAAGGACTTTAGAAAAACAATATGGAAAATGCTGAAAGAACTCAAAGAAACCATGGACCAAGTTGAGAACACTAATAAGAACCAAGAACATATGATGACAGAAATCACAAAACTCCAAACTGAAATAACATGTCAACTAACAGACCTGAAAAACTCAGTAAATGAATTGAATGGTAAAATGGATGATCTCAACACCAGGGTAGAAGAAGCTGAGAATAGAATTGGTGCTTTGGAAGACGAGATAAATAACAACTCCATACAGCGGGAGAGTTTGGGAAAAAAACTTAAAACAAATGAACAGACAATGGAAAAAGTAGTCAAAGAATGGGAAAAGATGAAAATAGAAGTCTATGATAAGATCAACAGAAGCAACTTAAGAATCATTGGAGTCCAAGAGACACAGGAAGAAAATTTCCAGGAAGAATCAACGGTCAAGAACATCATTAAAGAGAAATTTCCAGAACTAAAGAATATATGTGATCAAATCTTGCATGCCCGAAAAGTACCAACCAAGAGAAACCCCAGAAAAAATAGCCCAAGACACATCCTAGTCACAATGAAAAATTCCACGGATAGAGACATAATTCTGCAAACAGCAAGATCAAAAAAGGAAATTACATTCAAGGGAGCATCCTTGAGAGTTACACCTCAAACACTTAAGACCAGAAAGTAGTGGTGGGATATTGTGACAAGACTGAATGAAATAAATGCTTCACCTAGAATACTCTACCCAGCAAAACTCACTTTCCGGTTTGACGGAAAAATACATGGTTTCACAGACAAAAAACAGCTCAGAAACTTTACAGACTCAAACCCACACTTAAGAGAAAAGTTGAAAGACCTAATTTAAGACAAGACTAACCAAAAGACAGACCAAATTTCGATATAAAGATGGCATCAAATCCTAGGACAATTCTTTCTCTCAATGTCAATGGACTAAATGCACCGGTTAAGAGACACAGAGTGGCTAAATGGATCAAAAAATTCAATCCAACTGTTTGCTGTCTACAAGAAATGCACCTGAATAGTCAGAACAAATATAGACTCAAAATAAAAGGCTGGAGGAAAATTATCCAAGCAAACAACACCCATAAAAAAGCTGGAGTGGCCATACTAATATCAGATAATGCAAACTTTATACTCAGGAAGGTTGTAAGGGACAAAGATGGACATTATATATTAATCAAGGTGTATGTAGAGCAGGAAGAAATCACGCTTCTAAACATATATGCACTGAATGAGGGTCCAGCAAAATATTTAATACAATTGTTGACAAAGCTGAAAAATAACATCAACAACAACACAATAATTGTTGGGGACCTCAACACAGCTTTGTCAACAAAAGACAGGTCAACCAGACTGAAACCCAACAAGAATATACTGGACCTAAGGAGAGAAATGGAAGAAAGAGGCCTAGTAGATATATATAGGACACTCCATCCCCAGAAACCTGGATACACATTCTTCTCCAATGTACATGGGACATTCTCTAGGATAGACTACATGCTGGCACATAAAACAAATCTTCAAAACATCAAGAGGA
>PVKC010054049.1:0-10156 GCA_004027635.1 Crocidura indochinensis | reverse complement strand
CTGCTGGGTGTAACCCAAATAAATAAATAAATAATTCTTTCTCCTTTTCATAGTCATCAACAGATTGTATTCTGTTATATGTCAGTACTGATTTGAAAAGTTTTGAGTATCAACCAGATAAATGCTTAAATCATACATTTAAATTACTATGTGAATTCTTTTATCAAATCTTTAGAATTTCTACTAATATTTTAAATGGATATGTAACGATAATTTGAAAGTTGATTCTTGACAGACCTGTAAACATTAAAGTCAGAAATTGTTAATTGTGTGTAGTAAATGTTCTCAAACACAACCGATCACCAGCTGATTTCTCCGAAGAGCATAAATAGAGCTAACTCAGTTCGGGGAATCTCTGAGTAATTTATTTAAATGAGGAACATGGTTTACAGCACTTTCGTTGCTGTATTGGTTAATGATGCTATGTATATAACAGTGATGCTTATCTGTGTATGTGTGTGTACATGTGCGCATATGTGGCTTGTCTTTGACATCCAGATGCAGCAGGGCCTACTTGGGAATGAAGAAAGGGATGAAGAGCTAGAGGGGAGACTGGAGGAAGCAATAAGTTAGGGTGCTTATGATTGGTTGCTCAGTTGTGCTGGTGGCCATGGAGTGTAAAGAATAAAACTCACTGCCTCTCACCGTCATGGCTGTCTGTCTCATGTGCCCAGAGGACCATGGGCATCCACAGGAGAAGCACCATGGTGCAACTTCTGCTCATGGCTTCCTGGTATTTGTTCTGGGTCATCTTCTTCCCCATCCTCATGTTTGCTTTGAAGGGTCAGTCCATCTGGTGCTTTCCTTGTTCAGAAGGAAGGTACCCCACACACACAGCCCCAGGATACCACTCAGCAGGTGCAGATGCTAGAGCCAAAGACTTTCATATGCCTGATCTTGGTGCACTGATTTCTTCCCAGTGGGTGGTTCCATTGGGGACACTGCTGTGATTGGATCCCTAATGTCTTTTTCTTTCTCTTTCGAAGGTGGGGACGGGTCAGGAGGCATGCATGGTAGTGCCCAGTGTGCATTTCAGGTAGGCTCAGGGAGGACCAGATGTGGTGTCAACTGATCAAATCCAGGCCACCCCATAATCTGCTGTACTGTCCAACTGGGTCCCTAGTACAGAGGAAAGTGTCTAACTGAGTTGTTATTCAAGAGCTATTGATGGAAGGCATGGGCCAAGAAACAGATTGAAATTAGAATGTTAAAATTTTCCTGTTATTGGAGGTAACACTTGAATTAAATAAGATACCTGGGGCAGAATAGGGCTATAGGTCAACTGTTGTAGTTTGGGGAGCAGTTACTAAGAAATATGAATCTCAGTAGAATGCAAGAATGGTTCACTCTCATTTGGTTTACCCTGCTCCACCCTAATTTTTTTCTGCACTACAATAGTTTTCGATGTTTTTCTCTTGTTATATCTTTATTTGGAGGCAAAATTATTATGCATTTGCTTTTGTTTTTCTAGTAAAGCACTAGAGGTTTTCTTCTAGTCTAAGCATCGCCTATGGCAGGAGACAGCTTGAATGCCAAAATAATATATAATTAGGTCTATTCATTATCTTGCCACATGCTAAGTAGAGGCTAAGAGTTTATTGCTGCAGTGAAAGTCACAGGAATATTTAAGTTTATTTTATGAAAATATGTTTTAAAATTCACGATTTTTTTCGGTCAGTCAATAACAAATTTATTATGCAGAGTTTATTCTGTTGCACAGGAGTCATGCAAAAAATATGCCCCAGATGCTCCAGTAATTGTTTCTTTTTCATGTATACAATCTTTGTAGCTTTCTTCCTACAGCATAGTTGGGGGGAATCCTGACTTTATGAGATCTTAAGATTGCATTTTTGTGGGGCTGAAGAGGTAGCATGGGGGTAAGGCGTTTGCCTTTCATGCAGGCCATTGGTTTGAATTCCAGCATCCCATATGCTCCCCCAAGCCTGCCAGGAGTGATTTCTGAGCCTGGAGCCAGGAGTAACCCCTGAGCACTGCCCGGTGTGACCCAAAGACAAACAAATAAACAAACAAACAAACAAAAAGATTGCATATTTGTATTTTCACTTCTATACTATCTCCTGGAGAACCGAGTGAAGGACCAGGAGTCTAGTGTTGAGTTATCACTGTGGCACTGAGACACAGTACCTCATCCCCAAGGAGGAAACGGACTTGTGGCCCTTTCCCAGGAAATGGGGGTACACCCCAACATGGAACATCTCCTGTGAGTTTTCTTCTCTTTCATTGCCCCACAATCCCCATTCCATTGCAACTATGACTCTGCTATCCAGAACTTGCTTCTTTTTTTTTCCTATTTACGAAACCATATTTATTAAAATTTCTCTACAAGTCAGAAACAGCTTGCTTACTGTTCACATATATACACATGTACAGAACGATCTAGTGTTTTGAGCTTTCCTGGCCAAAGCCCCAGCCGGCCCAGAGTCCTCAGCTAGCTCTTGGATCACAGACGTGATGGTTCGAGCAGCTGCAAGAGCATTACAGAACTTGCTTCTAGAGTCAAATAGTCATCACACATGTAGCAGTTGGGCAAGGTTTTGCATGGAGATGACATGTGGAGTCAAAGAATCATCTATGTGGAGGCGGAGAGATAGCATGGAGGTAAGATGTTTGTCTTGCATGCAGAAGATCAGTGGTTCAAATTCCGGCATCCCATATGGTCCCCTGAGCCTGCCAGGAGTGACCCCTGAGCACTGCTGGGTATGACCCAAAAACAAACAACAACAAAAAAAAGAATCATCTATGTGAAACAATCTTGAAGATGAGTTGCTGTTAACTACTATTTGCCTTGAAGAAGAAGCTTACCTGGCAGGTGGGACAAGGTAGCCAGGAAGCAGTGAAATACAGATGCTGGCATCTGACTGGGGGGCAGGGAGACCTCTGGTACCACCCTCCCTGCTGTGCACCTCATTTATCTCAGAAGACCATCACAAGGCTGAGGTGGTAACATTCTTTTGGTAGCCCTGTTGTTGGCACAAGCCAGCACCCAGTGTTCATTCATTGAAGGAGCCCCAGAGCCTTCCCTAAGCTGAGTTCACACCTCACAGGGCATTGTCAAGGCTTCTGCAAACATTGCAGTGACACCCATGGGCATATAGTCCAGCTTCTCCTCATCCATCTGGTCTTCCTTCTGCCGTGAAGTTTTCTCCCTCTACTCCCTACATGTGTCACTGGCTCTGCTGTCCTGATGCCCTTCTAGGTTCTGTATCAGCTCTCTCTTCTGTAGTAAATGTGTGTTCTTTGACCTTCATCACTGTTTGGGATCCCAGTGTTTGCTTCTTTCTCTCTATATCAGAGTCCACCTTTTAGGAGCAATGGACTCATTCTGTCCATTGTTCACTTCTCATACTACGTTACACTTGGAGTTTCCCCAACCATAGCTCTCCTGTGGCCTCTGGCTTGGGCAATGACTGGCCCTACCCAGATGTCTAGAACAGGTACCCTTCACCTGGCTTCTGCCCAGTCCAGCACCATTTCTTTGGATATGAATATGGACTTGAAAGAAATTCATTTTCTGCAAGTTTTTAGTCTTCAGGACTCTTAAAAACATTCTTCAAACCGTATCATTCTTCTGTTTAAAGATATACTGTGTTTCGGACGTGCTTGCAGTGACAGATTATTCTTTCATGTAGTCATTAAATTCCTGCTTGACTCCCTCGGGCTCTGCACTTGTGCCAGCTTCATGCCCACTGCAGTGTGGCTGTTCTCCCTCTAGTTCTCAGTTTTTGCCCTTTTTTACACCTGAACATCATAGTTGTTTTTTCCTAACCACCCTACTGAACTGGGGTGGGAAAAGAGTGATTTATTGGGGCCGAGCGGTGGTGCTGGAGGTAAGGTGCCTGCCTTGCCTACGCTAGCCTAGGATGGACCGTGGTTCGATCCCCCGGCTCCCCATATGGTCCCCCAAGCCAGGAGCGACTTCTGAGCACATAGCCAGGAATAACCCCTGAGCATCACTGGGTGTGGCCCAAAAACCAAAAAAAAAAAAAAGAGTGATTTATTTATTTATTTATTTTGCCTGTTACTGTCTTTCTAGAAATTGACTTCTCTTTGGTTCATGGCTCTACCTCCCGTTCCCACTTGTTCCTCCTCCCCACCTGGGACCAGAGACTTCGCATTAGCTCTTCTCTCACTCTGTTGTGCCTGGTGCATATCCTCCGTGCTCCCTGTGAGCCCATAGCCTTGATCTAGGCATTTTGGAATGCCATATCCCCAGGATAACCACCCCTCATCAGAACATTTTGTGGTCCCCTCTGAATGCTCCTGAACATCAACACTCTGGTCATCCATGAGCTCTCGTTCACCTGCATGTTGTCTGACTCTAGTGTCCACTGTGCACCGGTTTCAAAGCTGCCTTCTCAGTGGGCAGTACAGGTCAGTCCCCCATACCAGGACTTTCCTTGAACTTAAGCTGATTTTTTTTTTCTTAAAAATCCTCAAACACAGGGCTGGAGAGATAGCATGGAGGTAAGGCATTTGTCTTTCATGCATAAGGACAGTGGTTCAAATCCCAGCATCCCATATGGTCCCTCGAGCCTGCCAGGAGCGATTTCTGAGCGTGGAGCCAGGAGTGACCCCTAAGCACTGCCGATGTGACCCAAAAACCAAAAAAAAAAAAAATCCTCAAACACTAAAGCCAGAATGATAGCACAATGGTAGGGTGTTTGCTTCTTATGCAGATAACTCGGGACTGACCCAGCACCCCATATATCCCCTGAGTCTGCCAGGACCAATTTCTGAGCACAGAGCCAGGAATAATCCCTGAGTGCCACCAGGTGTGGCCCCCCAAAACAAAACAAAACAAAATCCTTAAACACTATCTCCCTAGACACCAATCTGCTGCATTAATTTCCAGAAATGTTTGAACACTTACCGCTATGTTGTATGACTTCTGTGGGTTGCTTTACTTTTTATTCTGTGCTGCTTTTATCCTGGGAAGTTTGTCTCTTTTCTCTTTTAGAGATAAAATAGCACCTGCAAACCTGGGTGTTAGACCTGTCCAATGTTCCTTAGCAATTAGAAAGAGTTGTGGTTGGTGGAATGCTCCTGAAAAAGTAGTTTGCTGATCATTTTCTTTTGATTTGACTGACACTTTGTTCTCTGGGAATAAAGCACCATTTTATATTTTTAATCTCACTGAGGTACCAGAAAGAGAATAGAGAGGTTAAGTAATGATACTTTGCCGTGCCTGGGACCCATCCTGATTTGATCCTTGACACAACATCAGTTCCCCTAAATATCTCTGGGTGTGGTGCCCAGACCAGACCAAACCAGAAAATGCCTCACAGAACCTTTGTGCAGTTTTGTTCCCCTTCTATAAGAGTGTCCACTGCTGCCACAGAGTTTGTCAGTTCCTCTGCCTTTCACAGGACAGCAGAGGGGCATTAGGAAGCACAATCTCCTGGTCACTCACCAATGACAAATTAAGGCTTTCGTGTCTGTGATAGGGAAGTGAGAGGAAGAAGCAGGAGGCCCTTGGGGCCAGTGCCAGGGCTACTCTACTGAGCTGGAGTACTGGAGCACTTCCTATTAGTGCTTGTCTGCTCTGAAGTAAAAATGAGAAGTTGGATATCCAGGGTTGTTGGATGGTTTATGTGGTCTGTGCCTACCGTGCTGCATTTCTGTTCTGTAAGGTGGATGTGGTCCTGGTGAGCAGAGTTTAAGATATAGTTCTGTCTGTGAAACTAAATGACCTTGCAACAGACCAGACAAGTAATTGGGTAATATAAACATCCATATGAAAACCAGGTTGGTTGCTTTGGTATTTGTGATGTAAATTATTCTTGACGGTAAAAGGGAAGTCTTGTTGCATGCTTTATCAACATTTGCACGCAGCCTGTTTTTATATAAGCATATTTAAAAAACTATTGCTATAGTTTGAAGAAAGTAGGCAAGAGGACAGAAGAAGGGGTGGCAGGAAATATACACTGGTGAAGGGATAGGTGTTAGAGCATTGCATGACTGAAACTCAACCATCAACAACTTTTTAACTATCTCACAGTGATTCAATAAAAATTATTTAAAAAAATATCAATGTGGGGTCGGGAGATAGCATGGAGGTAGGGCGTTTGCCTTTCATGCAAAAGGTCATCGGTTCGAATCCCGGTGCCCCATATGGTCCCCCATGCCTGCCAGGAGCGGTTTCTGAGCATGGAGCCAGGAGTAACCCCTGAGCGCTGCCGGGTGTGACCCAAAAACCAAAAAAAAAAAAAAAAATCAATGTGAAATGCAGGGTTGGAAATATAATACAGTAGGTAAGGTGCTTGCTTTATACTGGTCAACCCTGGTTAAATCCCCAGCATCACATAATGTTTCCCATGCACTACCAGGGATAATACCTGAACACAACCTGGTGTACATCCCCCTCAAAAGAAAACCCAATGTGAACAGTTTATTAGCTTGTTTAACTTATCAGTGATCAGATTTACTTTGGGTAATCACTCGTGAATGCCTGCGCTTTCCAGTCCATTATAGATATGTGTGTTGACATAGTTAATAAAATACTGAAACATAGGGACTTGCTCTCAGTAACAGTGTAGAAACGATCTATTTCAGCCATATCCAGAAGTTTTCATGCTTTGGGTGAACCACAACAATCAGAACATTTCAAACCAATCTGCAATTTGGTGGTTTCATCAGTTGAATGCAGTGAACCATCTTCGATTGGGTCCGCAGCCCTCGGGGTTGGTTTGAAAGTAGGCCATTGCGTGCTGGCCAGATAAAGCACTGAGCTATTTAAATTAGATACCACCGGGCATGCTCATACCAAGTACTTAGTCTTGGAGGCTGCAGGGCGGCTCATTTCTCCTCTGGTGGAGAGAGTAGGAGAGAGCCGGGTTCCCCTTCGTCATCATTCTGCCGAGAGCATGTGATTTGTCTCTGGAAACCAGAGCACAAGACAAAGAGAAGAAAGCTGGGTTTTCGGCTGACGGCTGCATGGGTGAGTTAATTCCCCCCATTATATTCAGCCCCTTCTGATCTCTCAGGTGTTTCTAGCACAAGTAGGTCGTTCTTGCAGCCGCTTATTTTTCCACCAAGCTGGAGCTTTCTGTAGCAAGTAACTTAACAGAGAACTGGAGAAGATTGTTTCTGCCAGCTGAATCGCACTCCGAAAACATTGTCAGTGTATTTCTTAAGGTGGCAAGTTCAGAAATTGCTCTGCTGATGCTCCCTTCCTGTTCTCTGCGGAGATGGTTGGCTCACTGGGGCTGGATAGCGCTGGCAGAACTGGGCTGCTGGAGGAGTTTAGGGGGGTTGTCTGTCTGGACAAGTTTAGCACATTTGTTCTTGTCTTAGCAAAATTGTAAATTCTGGCTTTCCATTTGGAAGCTGCCTCTAATAATAGCCGGAAAACCACATTTAGCATAAGAATAAGATTTTTCTTTCAAGAACATGAGGGAGGAAACAGGTTTTAGTCTTATATGAGTCTTATGTACACGTTGCTAAGAAGTTGGTTCCAAAACAAGTTGGCTTTGGAATGCAATTGGTACCCTGAAATAAGATGACATTGATAACACTTAATGGAATGTGTTACAGTTATTCAATGCTTATATTTAGGACCTGTTATTCATTGCTTATATTTAGGATCTGTTCCATTTTTATCACTGAATTAGCTGGGAGCACAGTAATTGTGGTGCAATTTTAGGCTTTTCTTTCCTTGAGTTCTTTTGAAGTGATCAGGAAGATAAACCTTATGTAGATATTTTGTGATTCTTCTAGCAACAGTGTGTTTCACCAAACGTTCAAGAGAAATGTTGCTTCTCTTGGGCTTTCTCAGTAGCAAGGAACGTTTAAAATCTCAATGATCATTTTTATTATATGACTTTGATGAATGGTTTATAATAAATGAACTTGCCACCAAATCTTCAGGATAGTCTCTAGGAAATTAACATTGTACAACTCTGCTCCAAGATTTGAAGACTTATCATAGTAATTTTCCCCAAGCCCAGAGAAAGGTGTTTGTTTGTAAAGGTCAATGCCAGGGAATCTGAAGTGAAGAAAGTTCTTTAAAGCATCTTAGAAAAATTAGGTGGGAAGCGTGGGGTGGAAGAATAGGAAAACTGAAAGCTTAGTGCGGACAAATGTGCTGCAGTTCTGTGACACTTTCCTGAAATATCTTTATTCCAGGAGCTACCCCCTCTTTGCCATTCTCCAGGATTGGCATCTGTGAAGGAGGTGGGTGTGTTCATGAACTTAGATGTTCATGAAAAGGGAGGGTAAGCACTGGGAGATGTGGGCTTGGGTGACAGTACTCAAGAAATTTGTTCCCACTTTAAAATCCAGACTTATCCATATGACCTTGGACAGCACACGCGCGCGCGCACACACACACACACACACACACACACACACACACACACACACACACACACACACACACACACACACACACACCCTGTTTTTTTCCCATTTTATTTTAGTAGGATGTCTTTTCACAGTGCTGGGAGCTTCGTTGAAGGTTTATGGGCACCTTAAGTAAGATTATTCTTTGGACTCTTGCAGAGATCACACAGGCTAATGTTATTCACAGCTTCTACCAGGGGAAACAAACAAGTATTCCTTTTACAGACTCCTGTCAACTGTTTTCTTTTTCAATTAAAAATTGTTCATATGTGTTAAATGTTTAAGTCCCATGTGGTCTTGGAAACCACTTTGCCAGAGATTCATTTCCTATGCATATTATATAATTAAAAGATGACATGTTTAAAAAAAGCCCATGCGCTATAAGTATGAAATTTTCATGTCAGAATTATATTTTATATTATTTTCTCTTACATAGTTAGTCCTATTTACTTCTAATCATAGGTCTTCAACAGAAGATAAATAATCATTTGAAGCTCTACTGAAGAGAAATTCTGGGTAGAAAGGGCAAGGAATATGAAAAGATGCATTGCTTTTGACATGATTTATTCACCACGTTGCTGAAGATTAAGCATACACCTGTACATTTTGTTTTATTTCCCCATCATTAAATTCACTCACTTCTTTTTCTTAATGTCTTCCAACTGAGGACCATTTATTTCTGACTTTTATGAAGTGTATTTAGAGCAAGTATTGCTACTCAGAAAAGGGGTGGGATTTATGTGGTCAAGCAAGTTTGTTTAAGGAAAAGCAATTCATTCTAGACCGTAATTTTCTCTGGAAAATGGATTTCTCTAATAAGAAAAACAATGGCTAGATGCATAGCTCAGCACTGAAGGTCTTACCTTGCATGTGTGAATACATGTATTCCATCCCCAGAAATAAAGAAGAAACATTTTAAAGAAAGAAAAAACCCAATGCAAGTATTAAACATTTGGCAAAAATTTTATAAATTCTAAGTATAACCCTTGATATTAAGGCATGTGAACAAGTGAAGGAAGCATTGTGGTTTTGCTTATTGTATATTCTAAATTAAATTGCCTCAATTTTTTTGCATTTGGGTTAACATTACAATGTAAATGGAAAATAGAATGTATAATTAGAATTATAGTATTAGCAATAGTGACCTAAGCTATCATCACATATTTGTTTCTCTTCTTTTTTTTTACATGACATGACATGTTTGAAAGCCACAACCACCAGACGTATAAGCAGTAAATGCTTTGTCCAAGATGATCAAGTAAAGGTTTTAATCATTCTCATAACTTCTTGTTCTTATAGAGTCATTCCGAGATTATTCTGTAGAGAAGAAATTTTTAATATATGGTTTTAAGTGGTATTTGTAATTAGTTGAACTTAGATGATAACCCAATTTGTTGTGAATATAACCTCAGATTTTCAATGATCTCTTGTTTTTAAGATTAAATAGAAAAATCAGCTTTTATTTTCCTTTTCAGGTTTTAGAACTGAGTCTTAGATTAAGAACTATCATGGTTTTAGCTGGAAAGTAGATGGTCAATGAAAGTTTCTCTTAACTTCCCTAACTCTACAATTTCTTATTGAAATTTCTTCAAAATAATTACCTAACCTATTTGAAGCACCAGACACATAGTAGTATACTGATTTACAGACATAATAATAAGCTGGGGATCTCTATGATCTATATATTGTAGCAGAATGGATGCTTAATAGCATACTGAGTCTTCACTTCTTAGCCAGATTATATAAATAGTCATTGCCAGACACCTGCATGTCCCAGCTGTGTTTGGCCTGGTGG
>PVKC010054048.1:0-10037 GCA_004027635.1 Crocidura indochinensis | reverse complement strand
TTTACTGAAGAATAGTAAAAATATATTATTAAATGTCTTTTTTGTGGTTTTTGGGTCACACCAGGCAGTGCTCAGGGGTTACTCCTGGCTCCATGCTCAGAAATTGCTCCTGGCAGGCACGGGGGACCATATGGGGCACCGGGATTCGAACCGATGACCTTTTGCATGAAAAGCAAACGCCTTACCTCCATGCTATCTCCCGAGCCCCTATTAAATGTCTTAAGCAAGAAGATATTGGATAAGAACTGCATCATTAAAAGATTATCTTTATCAGCTGATCGAGAATTTATGCAAAGTGGGTAAGAAGAAATGCCTTTTCTAACATGAGATGTGTTGGAAAAACAGGCTTGAGAGGGAAGATGACGAGAAGTAGACAAGACTAAAGAGACATGGGAAGCCCAAATCACAGGGCTGACTAGTAGATTGATGGTAGCAAGCCAGGGAGAAGAAGATATGAAAGATTCATAGTTCCAGATAGAGGAACTATAGAGAAAGTAAACAACTTGAAAGATAGAGGAGAACCTTTTGGCTAGCTGTTCTAGCAGGAAATTCCTTTTATATGGGGCTGGTTTGAGGGGCACACCAGGCCACCCTCAGGAGTTACTTCTGACTCTGCTCTCAGAAATCACTCCAGGAAGGCTCATATGGGATGCCGGAGATAGAATCAGGATCAGCTGCATGCAAGGCAAATGCCCTACTGCTCTGGCTCCAGGAAATCCCTTTTAATTCAAACACAGAGTCCAGCGCTCCTTTTTTGGCCGGATAATTTATGTACATTTCAGAGGTGGCATGTTATTGTCATTCAGGAGGACCTTTTGTCTAGTCAACAAAAACATCATTGCATAACATCTAGATTACATACCATAAAGCTTTTCTTTAAGAATCATATTGGCGGGGCCCGGGAGATAGCATGGAGGTAAGGCGTTTGCCTTTCATGCAAAAGGTCATCGGTTCGAATCCCGGTGCCCCATATGTTCCCCCTGCCTGCCAGGAGCAATTTCTGAGCATCATATTGGCGGGCCCGGAGAGATAGTACAGCGGCATTTGCCTTGCAAGCAGCCGATCCAGGACCAAAGGTGATTGGTTCGAATTCCGGTGTCCCATATGGTTCCTCGTGCCTGCCAGGAGCTATTTCTGAGTAGACAGCCAGGAGTAACCCCTGAGCACTGCTGGATGTGGCCCCCCCCAAAAAAAAAACAAAAAACAAAACAAAAAAAGAATCATATTAGCTGTGTGGCTGAAACAGTGTCATCACCACCCTAAGAGCCCAAACCTATTTAGCCTTCTGTTGCTACTACCAGCTTTCCCAGTCTTTATTACCAATGATATGTGTAGATCTCGATGTAAATGATGGGCTGAAATGTTTCTCTCAGCATAACATGTTCTATTCAATTATTTTTAAAAAGTCCTTTGAAATATTCAAGTGAATAGAGGCATTTCAGATATGCCTGACCTCCCTAACTGAGCTGGCCAACTGCCAGCCCATCTGGTTGCTAAAAGAGGGCAGCAAAAGAAGTTTCAGGAAAATGGACTGTGCAAATTTCAATGTTTAACAGCCCAATGACTCTGAGATGATCTATCAAGAGTGAACAAGTTATAAAATCTTTGCCTGGATGGAATGATAGCATGATGGCCCTTCAAAGAGGTACTTGCCAGCATAAAGCAAGAGCATTTGCTTTAAGCTCTATTTTTATTCAGTATTTAATGATGAGTCAAGAACAGCATCTGACTTGACCCCAAGCACATATTTTATGCCTAATCAAATTCCTTCAGACACAGCATGCCTTGGTAAAAGACATGCGCTTATTAGCAACTCTTGTAAAGTTTATTTCAGACACTATGGTTTACAGAAATGTTAATGGTAGGGTTTCATGCATAAAACTTCCAACCTCACACCCTCCCCTCCACCATTGCCTCAGAGCCTTAGCTCTTCTCTGAGTTAAGCCTTCCAATGAGTTTTTCATGAAAATAAAACTAAATGTGCAAAATTCTTCCCTAGCACACAAGCATGATTCCATGTGTTATGACATGGAATCATTGCTTCTTCTAAATGACATTCTGTCAGGAGTTATTGGACTCCAGACCCTCAGTTAAGTAGCCTCTCAGACTGGCTTCTCTGACTTCTGAGATTTGGTTTCCCACTTGAGTCTCAACTCACAAGGCTCATTGTTTTATCATGATATTAAAAGCTAGTTTTCTCTGTAATTGTCAGCTTCTTAGAAGAGGCCACACCAGAAAGTAAGGTCTAAGTAGCCTCACTAATAGATCTTAAACCAAGCACTATTTTAACTACTTGGCAAAAAGTAAGTCATGCCTTGCATACACAATACTTCTCCCAACCACCTTTGTCACAAGTCACACATACAGGAGGGAGCCACCGTCCTTCTGCAGGAAGGACAGATGCCTTACCTCCATGCTATCCCTCCTGGCCCCACTTTATTCCTTTAATTATGTCTTTTATTTAATCTTTTTTTTCCTTTTAAGAAACTGTTTTTTTCTTTAGATATGTCTGTGCATATATATATATATATATATATGTATATATTAGTTTTTAGTTTTCTTCTCTCTCCACCTCCAAACCCACCAGCAATATAATGTAGCACCTCTTCTTCCTGCAAAGGCATACTAAAAATAGGGAAAATTTTACGTGTAAAAACAAGCTCTTATCTACTAGAGATAAGAACTTATACTTTTTTACAACACAGGGACATGTCCCACCCTGAATGTATGTCATGTGGAACCAACCTAGACTCCAGGGAAAAGGCACTGACCGTCCAGCCTTGACTCCTGGATCTCAGACATAGAAATGACAGAGTTCTCCACAACAGCTCCAGGAACCAAATCCCCTCCAGGGCTCTGATGCCAACATATGCCAGTTCTAAATGAGGGGATGGGAACAACTAGATCTAAAAGCAAGTTATCCTTCCTCACCAGCCAACGATAAGACAAAATCAGAGGACATGTCATCCTTTGATCTGTGCAGAAACCAAGATTGCTATATACGGATGACTGGTTGTTACAACCAGGTCTAGACAGTATGCATACCGGAACCACCACCACCACCACCAACAACAACAACAAAATGCTCTAACCTAGCTTTTGCTCTACAATCTGTTCAACAAACAAGATCTCCAATTCCAGAGATCTGACTGAGACAACCGCAAGTGAATGGGTCTGCCAGAAGCATAACGAAAGACTCTATCCCAGGCTCCATCCTAGGAGCAACATAATGAAGAATACCAACTACAGAAGATAAATTAGAAGGACACTGAAGAAGCAGAACTGCTAGAATCACAAAGAACGCTTTCATCATAAGCTCCAAGATCCCTAGATACAGTGGTCTGATTTTACCATCCACGATGAAGCAGAAGTCTTCCATACACCACAAAAGCACCGAGGGGAGAGTAAATGATCATGCAAGGAGTCTACAGTTAATCCCATGACAGTATACTTCAGGGATGGAGAAACGCTGTATCTCCTAGGCCAAGAGAATTCCTTCTATAATATCCCCAATAGTTACTGTGGCTATGCAAGGGGGGAATAAAGCACAAAATAATCATTTTTCCACATATATATTGATTGATTGATTGTTTTTTGGCATCCTTATTTTGGTGTAGATATTGAAGTCGATGTCTCCTTTTTTATTCTATATTATTTTATCTTATCTTTCTCTTTCTTTTTGCACTCTGGCATGATTTGATTTTAGAACTGAGACTATTGTGTGGTGCTTCTCTTTATTGCTGTAGGGCTCACTGGATATTTAATTTGAGATTTGTTTTTGTATTGTTATGGTGTTTCAATTACCTTTGTCATGTCCTCTCTCAAACTGAGGCTGATAGCTACTAGAAAGACTCCACCCATTTTCAGCATATTTTAATTTTTTACATTTTTTTCTTATTCTTTATCCCATTCTATTGCTTTCCTTTCCCTCAAACAAAACCACATAACTCGATTTATCTAGCTTAGCCTCTCAAATAGAGGGAGAAACAAGGGAGGGCACCAGGACCAAACAGATGTATGATCATTGATAGTAAGCTAGACAAAGCAGGGCCATCCACTCTAACAGCCCCGGGGGTGATGGTAGGGGATATGGGTTGCAGAAAGGGAATGGGGAAAGGGGGGTGGACAAATTTTGTGGTGGTTATACCCTTGATTCAATGTTAATATGTACCTAAAATACTAATGTGGAAGATATGTAAGCCACCATGATCAAAATAAAAATTTATAATAAAAAAGGTCACTTTGCAGTTAGTAAGAGTGTTTGACACCAGGTTTTCATCAACTCAACTAGCTACACCCAGATACCTAAAATACCTGACACCTGGTGCCTCCACATCCTGGGAGATAATTTAAGAGGAAAAGAAGTGAATGTCTCGAGCTAGGATCTCTGAAGATCTTATTGTTGATCTATTGCTGATGGAGAGGCCAGAAGAGAGAACCTCCTCCAAATTAGTGTCTAGGTGAGCAACAGTGCACACTCAAGGCTACTACATAAGACATTAAAGTGCCTCTCAATGATCCTCAAATGCAAATATTCAATATCCTCAAATTCACATATTCATTTACTCTTCACATTCTGAGTATGAGAGTGCTTATGGTTTGCTTCTTTCATATATAATACGGAGTTATTTTGACTCGGTTATGTTATATGGCAAAGGTGATAGATGTCACTCCTTGCTATATTTATCTTAGCAAACTAGAATGGCTTGACACATTACCAGCCATGGTGTGGGAGCTCTTGGCTTGATTCATGACCAGCCATGTTGTAGACTCTCTTGTGGCCAGCACTTAACCTAGTCTCTGCATAAAGCCAGCACTAGACTAACACCTAAAGTCATACAGTCATAGGAAATCAATTTTGCCAACATCTCTAAGCTTGAAGCAGCTTTTTCCTCCCATTACCCTGAACAAATCTGAAAAAATATTCATATGAATACTTATATGAAATAAAGTAAATAAATACTTATGTAAAATAAAAATATAAAATATACATTTCACCACATGAAGAAAGTCCTGGCCAATGCCATAATGTCATCCCTGAGAAACTTTGATATAAGGATCCATTTACTTTGTGTCTAAACTTCCAACCCACAGAAACAGTAAAATAATAATTATTTGTTATTTTAACTTGCTCCATTTGTGATGTTATGTAGTAGTATAACAAATGAGCAGATTATGGGAAAACAAGAGTCCACAATTAGTATAGCCAGAAGGACCTGAGGCTACATAGGATGGAAGACAAGTAGGCAGATGAGTGAGAAGATGAAGAAAGGCAAAGCTAGAAAGAACCCATATATAGGAGCAAATCAAGAACCTCAATTTCACACCAGAGCCCTTTGTATTTTGACCCCAACTTCTTTTTAAAATCTACATTCCTTAACCTCTATACCATTCCTTCAACCTAAACAGCCTAAGGATCCTATTGGTGCTAGAACCTGTCTGAGATCCTGAAGGAAGAAGACATGAATAAGTCACTAGTCACGAGGGATTTGTGGCAAAAATTTGGTCCTCAAAAAGAACTGACTGACCTGGGATTCTTGATTTAAAAGTATTTTTCTGGGCTCCATCCAAAGAGATTATTATCAGTGGGTCTCTTGAAAAAGACTCAGGGATTTGGGGGGCCACATACAGTGGTGCTCAGGGCTTACTCTTGGCTCTCCACCCAGGAATCAGTCCTGGAGCAGCTTGGGGGAACATACAGAATACCAGGAATCAAAATCTGGTAGACTGTATACAAGGCAAGTTTGCTCCCTGCTGTACTATCTCTTCAGCACCCAGCAATGTTTCTAAACAAACATTTCAGAAAATACTCATGAAGGTAGTCCAAAGAATATACTTTTCAGATCAAACATTGATCTGGAGGGCCTGAGTGGTTTTTTCAATGAAAAGTTTACAAGATTAGGGCTTATATCATAAGAAGTTACCCCTGGCTCTGCTTACAAAGTGTATCACTTCTTTCAAAGAAGTCTGTTTTATTTAAGTTATTTAAAATGATTCATAATTGGATCCATGAGAGTCCTTAACTTTCTAAACTGCAAAATTGAATAAAGATGCCTCTTTTCTATATAGGCCAAGAAACAAGTACAGAAGAGAATAAATATATGACTACCCTACAAAACATTTTCTGAGTGAGGTAGATTGATATGGGAAGAGGAAACTTATATTGCATATAAATTTTTGTGGGGGGGGCACATCTACTGGTGTTCAGTTGTTATTCCTGGCAGTTCTCAGAGGACCATACAGGGTTCCAGGTCAACTATGTGTGAGCCAGGTGCTCTACCTGCTATACTATCTTTCCAGATCCTCCCTCTTCATCTACTTTGTGTAAAGGTATTACAATCTTGCCTTTGAGTTTTGTTTTGGAGCCATACTCAACTGTACTCAGAATTTACTCCTTTTGGGGTTCCAGTGACCATATGTGGTGCTGGGGATCAAATAGGTGTTAGCTGCATGCAAAAACAAGAGCCCAACCTGCTGTACTATCTCTCTGATCCCTAATATCATAATGTTTACAATAATCATATGATGTTATAATCATATAATATGTTGTATATCATATTATTTTCAACCTGCAGTTAGTAGATGATAAATTCATCAGAATGTCAAATCATTAGTGAATAACTGCATATTTTCATATCATCCCTTTCATCTAAATAAATTTAAATAAATGAGAGCAATAACTTTTAAAAACAAAGCTAGTAGGATCTGGGGAGATAGAGATATTATAGCCCTTGTCTTGCTTGTTGCCAACATTAGGTCTGTATTGTTACCACATATGGTATCCCAAGTGTCATCAGGAATGATCCCTGAACATAGAACCAGGCATAAGCCCTGATCACTACTGAATGCAGCTCCATAGCCCGCCCGCCCCCAGAGCAGTAAATAAAAGCATTAGTGAATGAATAAATTATAAGGTAAGCAAAACCAGGCTAATAAATATGCATTGTGGGAAAACATGTCAGGGACATGCATTTTGTGTAAATATGTTGTAGGATGGGGAAATGTTATAAATATGAAATATAATGAAGTAGCATGGAAGAAAAACACTGGTAACATGAACTACAGAAATGTATTGCCTTTGACATCTCTGTCCATAATACAGTAAGAAAATGTGAGAAACAAATGTAAAGGAGAAAAATATTTGTAGTTACTTTTCATATCCATCCAAATTTTGATTTGACACTTTCTACTAGAGGGCATGGGCCAGTTAGTAGATGTCTCTGTGTCTATTTTCCTCATCTGTAAAATGGGAACAGTAATAGTACCCACCTATTTATCTGATTTAATAGGATAGATAAATGAAAAGTGATTATAACTGGCCTGTTGCCCCACAATGTTCAAGTAATGTTATTTATCATTCTTTCCCTCTAGTTGTAAAATCATAAAACATTAATAAACATCATCACCAATAAAATTAAAAATCAAGGGGCCCGGGAGATAGCATGGAAGTAAGCGTTTACCTTTCATGCAAAAGGTCATCGGTTGGGGCCCGGGAGATAGCATGGAGGTAAGGCGTTTGCCTTTCATGCAAAAGGTCATCGGTTCGAATCCCGGTGCCCCATATGGTCCCCCGTGCCCGCCAGGAGCAATTTCTGAGCATAGAGCCAGGAGTAACCCCTGAGCGCTGCCGGGTGTGACCCAAAAAACCAAAAAAAAAAAAATGGTCATCGGTTAGAATCCCGCTGCCCCATATGGTCCCCCGTGCCTGCCAGGAGCAATTTCTAAGCATGGAGCCAGGAGTAACCCCTGAGCACTGCCAGGTGTGACCCCCAAAAAAATTAAAAATCAACTCACAAAAGACGAAATATAAATGACCAATAAATAAGACCCATCCATAAAATCAATCAATAAGACCACAGAGTAATGAAATAACTAGAAATGAAATGGCAAGTAACAGTTTTGCTTATTTTATTTTAAAGCAAATACAAGTTGGCCAAAGCCTTCTACATCAGTAACCATCTATGAAAAAAACCCACCATATGACCGACCAGTGAGAACTGAAAGTGGTATAAACTTTCTGAAAGGAAAGTTGACAGGAAGTCCCAATAACCTTAAAAATGTTAGTGCCTTTTGATCTAATAATTTATTTATTTTATTATTTTTGGTCACACCCAGCAGCACTCAGGGGTTACGCCTGGCTGGATGCTCAGGAATTGCTCCTGGCAGGCCCAGTGAACCATATGGGATGCCGGGATTCAAACCACAGACCTGCATGCAAGGCAAATGCCTTACCTCCATACTAACTCTCTGGCCCCTGATCTAATAAATTAATATCTAGAATTTGGCCTAAACAAATTAACAAATACCTCTGTGCAAGAAAGAACATTGCAGTGATTTTTTAAAGTATGAATACAATCTATACTCTGAACAACATATTAAATGACAATATTTTCACACATGAAAACAGCATACTTATGCTAAAAATAATATTTTCAAAGTGTGTTTTATATGTTTAAATTCTTCTGATTGAGAAGAAAGTAAGACAAATAGCATAAAAACCCATTCTTATCCCACAGGTGTTCCTATACTTATTTGTACAAACATTCTGAAAGAGAATGCATCTTAATATAATTATGGTTAACTATGAGTAGTGAGATTGTGACTAAATTGTCCTCCTTCAGACTGATTATTCTTGAACAGATTTTATATAATGAGATAGAGATTCTTTTAAAGTAGTTTTTATGATAACACTAGTTATTCTAATACAATTGTTTCAGATGTTAAGTGACCCAACCGGTCCCACTACCAGTCTGACCTTCCCTTTACCAGTGTCCCCAATTTCTCACCCACCACCATAACCTGACTCCATGCAGGTACAAACAAATTCACTTCATATTGTTTATTAAGACACATGGTAAATGGAAGTATCAAAAGTTAGGTCAAAAATTAATTTGAAAGAGTTGTTCTATCTCTCCGTGGTATTATAAAAGTGAATGTCTACAGTTTTACTGAACTGTGGTTGTTGCTAGTTGACCCTTCTGTGTTACTATTTAGGCTCACTGAGCTTGATAGGCTCCTATGTAACTTTCCCATCAGATTTCCTGTCATACTACTGGGCGAACACTATTATTAAAAAGAGTAAGGTATTATGTGGCCCTGTCCAGGATTTAAATATCTGAATCAAATTTAGTAACTTGGAAAGTTAGATAATTAAGTCGCAGAGCTGGGCTATTTCTGCTGTCGAGTACAGGGTATGGCACTGGGCTGTTGTAGTTCATGTAAAAAGGGAAATCTGCTCCACCCCTTTCTGATAACAGCATAGAATATTAAATAAGGGGGCCCGGGAGATAGCATGGAGGTAAGGCGTTTGCCTTTCATGCAAAAGGTCATTGGCTCGAATCCTGGTGCCCCATATGGTTCCCCGTGCCTGCCAGGAGCAATTTCTGAGCATGGAGCCAGGAGCAACCCCTGAGCACTGCCGGGTGTAACCCAAAAACAAAAAAAAAAAAAAAAGAAGAATATTAAATAAGAAAAATAAAGTGCATTTTGCTTTGATACTAAGATATTAAGAATTTTTAGCAAACATGGTACTTAAATAATCATTAAATGTAAATAAAGAACTATTTTAGTTTCAAGATTATTAACACATTTAGAAGCTTATGATGACTGTGATTAGTGTTAATTTTTTCCTTAAAGCACCATGATTTACAATGTCCTTGTTAATTGTAGGGTTTCATGTATATAATTTGTCACTAAAGTGTCCACTTCCCTCCACTACTGTCTCATATATTAAGAATTCTAAATTTCAGGAGTCCCAACAAGGCTCCATTCTTATGCATTAGAAAAGAAAATTCTTCTCTCTAGAGACAAAATCATCCAAAATGATGGAGGGAGCCTTACTTCTGACTCTTTTTGATGAATTCATCCCTGTAGTCAGAGGGCAAAGGAGAAGCTGTCCAACTTTCTGCCAAGCTTGCCCTTTCTGCATGCTCACTCCACCATGGTATAACTAGGGTGCAGCTCTTTTACAGTCTATTCAATAAGACTCTGAACTCTTAATTCTTACTTTTGTGTTAAGATTAGCAAGCCTGCTCTTT
>PVKC010054047.1:0-10051 GCA_004027635.1 Crocidura indochinensis | reverse complement strand
GGAAAGGAATCCAAGTGACTCTTTATGTCTTAAATGTTGCAGACCCTGTAAGGTATATCCCTTGGAGTGTTATAGCTGGCTCATGTGGGAGCTTAATTTCTAGTTTTTTTCAGAATTTCTATGTTGTTTTCCATAAAGCTGGACTAGAAAGCATTCCCACCGGCAGAGAATGAGAGTTCATTTCTCCATATATCCTTGCCAGCACTGATTGTTCTTGTACTTTGTGATGTGTGCCAGTCTCTGTGGTGTGAAATAGTGCCTCATTGTTGTTTTGATTTGTCTATCCCTGTGATTAGTTATGTGAAACATTTTTTTCATGAGTCTTTTGGACATTTGTATTTCTTCTTTGAAAAAGTGTATGTTCATTTTACCCCAATTTTTATGATGGAGTTAGATATTTTTTCTTGTTATGTTCTGTCAGTACCTTGTATATTTTCAATATTAGCTCCTTATTTAATGGGTACTTGGTGAATAGCTTCTCCAATTCTGTGGTTGGCTTTTGTATCTTAGGCACTATTTCCTTTTAGGTGCAGAAGCTTCATAGCTTAATATATTCTGATAAGTTTTTCTCTGCTCCACTTAAAGAGTGCTATTTTCTCCTTGAGGATGCCTTTACTCTCAATGTCATGAATTGTTTTACCTATGTATTGTTCTATATACATTATGGTTCAGTCCTGATATCATGGTATTTAATCCATTTGGATTTGACTTTTGTTCATGGTGTTAGATGGGGGTCTGAATTTGCTTTTTTGCAAGTGGCTGATCAGTTGTACCAACACCACTTGTTGAAGAGGCTTTCCCTGTTCCATTTTGAATTTCTTGTCCCTTTATCAAGAAGTAATTGATTGTATGTCTGGTGAACATCCTCTCAATATACAAATCTATTCCACTGATCTGAGGATCTGTCTTTATTCCAATACTATGTTGTTTTAATAACAATTGCTTTGTAATACAATTTAAAATTGGGTAAAGTAATGTTTATCATATTCCTTTTTTCATGGACTGCTTTATCTATTTGTGGGTATTCATTGTTCCTAATGAATTTCAGGAGTGTTTGATTCATTTCTTTGAAGAATGTCAAGTGTATCTTCAGATGGATTGCATTAAATCTGTACAATTCTTTGGAGAGTAATGCGATTTTAATAATATTAATCCTGCTGATTCATTAGCAGGATGTATGTCTCCATTCCTTGTGTCCTCTTATTTCGTGAAGCAACGTTTTGTAGTGATTTTTTGTATAGGTTCTTCAGCTCTGTAATTAAGTTGACTGCGAGATATTTGAGTTTGTGGGGCACTAATGTGAATGAGATTGTCTCTTTAGGTTCATTTCTTCTCTGTCATTATTAGTTTGCAAAATGGCCATTAATTTTTGCATGTTGATTTTGTAGCCTGCCACTTTACTATATGAATCTATTGTTTCTAGAAGCTTTTTGGTAGAATCCCTAGGGTTTTCTAAATATAGTATCATGCCATCTGCTAATAGTGAGAGCTTGATTTTTTCCTTTACTATCAGGATGTCCATGATATCTTTATTTTTGCTTAATCACTATGGCAAGAACTTATTTTTTAAAAAAAACATATTTATATCTTCATTTAAACACCATGAATACAAATATGGTTGTATTTGGGTTTCAGTCATGTAAAGAACACTGCCTTTCACCAGTGCAACATTCCAATCACCAATAACCCAAATCTCCCTCCGCCTCTCCCCGCCCTCACCTGTTCTCTAGACATGCTTTATACTTCCCTCATTCATTCACATTGTTATAATAGTTCTCAATGTAGTTATTTCTCTAACTGCACTCATCACTCTTTGTAATAAGTTTAATGTCATGAGCTAGACATTCTTGGCCTCCTCTATTTTTTCTCTGAGACTTATTGCAAAACTGTCTTTTATTTTTCTTAAACCCAATAGATAAGACTATTCTGCATCTATCTCTCTCCCTCTGATTTATTTTACTCAGAATAATAGATTCCATGTAAATCCATGTATAAAATTATGTCATGACTTCAATTCCTTATGCTGCATAATATTCCACTGTGTATACGTACTACAGTTTCTTTAGCCATTCATCTGCTGAAGGGCATTTTGGTTGTTTCCAGTGTCTGAGTATTGTAAATAGTGCAGTAATGGATATAGGTGTGAGGAAGGGGTTTTTGTATTGTATTTTATTTTTGTTCCTAGGGTATATCCCTAAGGTTGGTATAACTGGATCATATGGGAGCTCAATTTCCAGTTTTTGGAGGAATATACTGTTGCATTAAGCCCTTAGGTTGGACATGGATGGTGGATGGAGGCCTTTCTCTGCCATTCCAGGCCACGTGGCTCCATTCCCCATTAACTGGAGGGTCATTATCTTCAGGTGGTCGAGGCGGGAATCAGACTCACTCAAAGACAGGCTTCCAGAGAGATAACATCTTTATTGGCCTTGCCCACGTGTGTGGCCTGTTTCATATCTGTTTATGCTGTATAGTTATTCAGCCCTGCATTGTACTTGTCTGTCAGCCATCTTTCCTCCGACCTCCATGCTGGCAAAAGCAGACTGAGAGACAAAAAGACCCTAATCCTCTTAGACCAAGGCCTTATAAAACCTTCCCCAGGCCCCTCCCAGGAAATGGGCAGGGTCTTGTAGGTAAAGTTACATGTCATATCCGCCCAAGACTCCTCCCATAAATGGGCGGGCTTTCATGTAGTTACCTGTAACCCGGCTGGAGTTACAGGATAATACATACAAAATGATATCACATATATATGGTATTTAGAATAACACCACAAAATGCTCTAAATGTTAGATACTCTAAACATCATAGGTGCTAGGGTAGAGAGAAAAGAAAACAAATCAAGTGGAAGAGGAGAAACACAAAGCCTTTTCTTTATTTCATACTACAAAGAAATTTGCAACAATGAAAACAACTGTTTAGATTGAAGTGGTATTCAATTAACCTATAACTACAGATGGAGATTGCAATTGAAAGCCAGAGACTTCCACTGCAGTGCTCACTATCAGTATGTTTTAGTAACTTAATTTTATTATGCATAAAATAACTGTAACTGTTCATCTACAGTGTTCTTGGAGATATAGGTTGGTCACCCCAATTTTACATTTCAGTGCTCTATCATATTAGATGCCAAATAGAGTGCCCCATAGTCAATGTTTTGACAAAAAGCTCTTTTTTATCCATTTTTTTTATTACATCTGCTATTATGATCTATTGTTTATGTCTATTGAGGCCACTAGAATAGTCACTTGCACAACACAGACTTTTGTTACAGGCCCTGTTCATTGAGTATATTTTGTAAATTATCGTTATCTCTTCTTCTTTTCAATTCAAGGTACCCTACTATTATATAATAATGTCCATGCCTTTTTTTTTAGGAAAGGAACCTGGATGCACAAGACATAGTAGTCTATACTACGTGGGGTAGACACATCTTATAATGATCACTACCATATTGCTTAATATTCTAGATGTGAAAATTATGTTTATTCTAAAACACTCCATGCACAGTCTAACCTTGAAAGCTCTATTTAGCAAAGTGTGTCACCACCATTGGTAAAGTGCCTAGAAATTGGAACCCTCCCCCATGGTGTCGGTACCATTTTTAAGCTCTGACACATTCCATAAAAGTCAGTCCTCTGACTACAATCGGTGTGAGCAGGTATGTGGTGGACTTCTCTATGTCTAACTTGTATTGTACACAATCCCTGCCCAAATTGTATATAGTCCCAGTTATATATTATACCTCTTTCCCCTCCCCATTCACAACCTTACAAAACCCCTTTGGTTCCCAAATCCCCTCAATCTCTATCCATTATCTTTCCCTATTTAACCCTGTTTACCCTCAGTTCTTTCCTTACTCCTTTGTAACCAGAACCTTCTCTCATCACAGCAAGAAACTGCAACTACTGCTCCTGTTGATTTATTTTAAGTAGCCCATTTCCTTCAACCTCCCCTCACTGTGGACTATTGCTTCCTAATGGATTTGACTCCAGAGGGACTCCCAGCTTGAGGACACTACCTGTTCCCTGACAAACCATTTCTCAGATTCCACAAGACCACAGTACATGATGAAAATGAGCTTTGGATTTTTATACTCCCTCAGATTATCTCAAAGAACTAAAGGATATATCTATATTTTCTTTGTTTTTAAATTTATTTAAGTATAATGGTTACAAATATGTTTGTAATTGGGTTTCTTCCATAAAATGCACAACTCCCTTCTCCAGTGCAACTTTCCTGCACCATTGGCCAAACAGTTTCTACCTCTCCCTATACCCTGCCTGACTTCAAGACAACCACTGTATTTCTCTATCATAGTCACAGTACCAGTATGTGTACATATTTTTCTAACTGCACTTATAACTCTTTGTGATAATCTTGTTGTCATGGGCTGATCCTACTATCCCTCATATCTATTATCTCTAAGAGTTTTACTTACTTTTTAATATGCTAATAATTTTTATATTGACCAAAGTGGATTACAAACCTTTCATGGTAATTTTTTTGGTACATAGTGACATTGAATCAGGGGCATTCCCACCACCAATGTTGTCCTTCCTCCACTCCTTTTCCCAGCATGCATACCATATCACCCCTTCTTCATCCCCCGGGTTGCTATTATAAGTGGTTCCTTCTGTGTGTAGCCTATTGTAGATTGGGTATCAATTCTGTTGTAGTTGACTTTGGAATTGGTGTTCAAGAGTGATTGTTTTTTTAATTTATATTCAATGTTTAGAGTAGCCTCCATTAATTCCCCCTCAATTTGTGAGGCAGAACAAGATGGTTCAAATTATGTAATTCTGTTTGAAGGTAAGAAAAAAAAGAAATAAAAAAACAGGGGGTGGGGTCAAAATTTCAAACAAGCAAAAATTGGAGGAGTCTTTCTAGAAACCATAAAGGAAGGAAAACATAAAAATAATACAAAGAAAAATCAACCCCGCAAAAAGAAATAAAAACAGAATAAAAACAAACAAGAAACCTAAACAGCACCATAGCAATAAAGACAACACCAAAAACTAACCACTGTCCTGAAATAAAGATGAATCAAACCAGAGGGGAACAAAGGCAAAGAAAAGAGAAAAAAAGCAACAATTAAAAAATTAAAAAGAAATCGTTAATTTCTCTATTTTTTGTATTGAATCCACATATGAGATTATTCTGTGCTTATCTTTGTCCCTCTGAGTTATTTAACTCAACATAAGAGTCTCCAAATCCATCAATGTATAGGCAATTTTCATGGCATCATTTCTTCTAAAGCTATGTAGAATTCTTTGTGTGTACCTGAATTCCTTTAACCACACATTTGTTGTTGGTCATCTGTTTTTTTCCAGATTTTGACTAATATATATTGTGTTTATATGAATATAGGAGTGCACAGGGCATTAATGTATTGTATATACCTAGGGTATATCCTAGGAATGGTATTTCAGGATCACATGGGAGCTCGGTGTTCAGTTTTTTTAAGTTATGCCCATATTCTATGCTTCATAATTGAAGACACCCTACATATCTTAGGCCAGGGGAATTTCCATTCTAATTTCCCCAACGTTTTCATTGCCTATGCAAAAAATGAACAAAATAAAATTAACAAAACTTCCCACATCTGCCACCCTTTATTATTTTATTTAAATTTTATTTCTATCTTCTCGATAGGGGCTCCCTCCTTTTTCATAAAATAATAGAACTTGTTCATTTGTTCTGCCTCATATTTCTGTCTTCCTACAAATAGAGGGATAAATGAGTGGGGGAATAAATGGTTACATTCATATATGCAAGACAAATTCAACTGTTGTATTAATATAAAATATAGAATCCTAATATTATGGAGAGGCCTTTCTCAGCACAGTGTCTGTAGACTCTTGGCCGGTGGGTCTGAATGTTGCAGGATATCAGTGGAGAGATTCACAGAGAGTCATAGGAAATCTCATAGGAGACAACCAGCTTTATTACATAGCCCTACCCACCACGTGCATTTCTCTGCATGGCTTCTACTCTAAGATTTTTGTGCAGCCTATTTCCTGCTACACTCCATGATCCCTTACTATCTTTCCTCCTCCTCCTTTCCCCAAGGCAACAGCTTTATTCCAAACTGCAGACCCCTCCCAGCTGTTGGTGGGTCTGACCATGCAGATGATATTAGAATATGGAATTTGGGAAGGGGTATCATTCAACAGCAATAGAATCTGGAGAACCAAACTATAACACCTAGCCACAAATTAGAGCTGTTACAACAGTAGTCAGGGAGCTAAGAGTGAAGGTATGGGATGCATGCTGGGAACTATGGTGGAGGTAGGTCCACACTGATGGTGGGAATGGCCCTAATTCACAGTCAATATATGCCTGAGATACAATTTGGAACACTGGTGAAGGATTACATATATTATAATATAATATATTTATGTTATATTATATATATATTTAAAAAATCAAAAAAAAGAAAAGATAAGTCCTTCCAATTCTTACCACAGACTGTGTTCTTTACACTAACTGTATAGTAAGAGGATTACAGTAAATGCACACCATATACACCTCAACCCAGGCCCTTTGCCTGGTCTGTATTGTGAATTGGGGGACGAAATAATGGTCTCAATAAAAAATTGAAAATAAAAAATTCTATGTCTAAAATTCTAAAGCATTAGGAGTGTTTCAATTATTACTCAGGCTCTTGAGGATAATATGTGTGCTAGATCAATGGGACAGAGAGAATAGTAGGTAAAGGGAAATTGAAGCGCTTTGCAGTATAATGTGTAAAGACTCAACTTTAGAGAGGCCTGTGTTGACCCTTAAGCATGGATGTTACCTTACCTCTCTCCTTAATTTGTTGTATTTTTTACTGACTTAAACTTCACTGATTGTCATTCATGAATTTCTTTTTTTAAAGAAAAAATACCCTCACCAATGTCTAGTACTACCTTTTTTTAAACATCTTGATTACATATATGGTTGTGATTAGGTTTCAGTCATGTAAAAAACACCCCCTTCACCAGTGCAAGATTCCCATCACCAATGTCCCAAATCTCCCTCCCTCCCAACCCACACCACCTGTACTCCAGACAGGTTTTCCAGGTCCCTCATTCATTCACATGATTATGGTAGTTCTCTGTATAGTTATTTCTATAACTGCACTCACCACTCTTTGTAGTGAGCTTCATGAAGTGAGCTGGAAGTTCCATCCCTCCTCTCATTGTCTCTAAAGATTGTTGCAAAAATGACTTTTATTTTTCTCAGAACCCATAGATGAGTGAGACTATTCTGCGTCTCTCTCTCCCTCTGACTTATTTCATTCAGCATGGTAGATTTCACATACATTCATGTATAGGAAAATTTCATGACTTCATCTTTCCTGATGGATGCATAATATCCCATTGTGTTTATGTGTTGGGAACTGTTTGGCATAACTAAAAAGCCCTCTCACTAATCAAAATGGAGTCTTGAAAGTCTGAGCCAAAGTGTCTAGTGACAAGCTGCATGCTAGCAGATTTTGGCCTTTTGCCCTTGGACCTAAAGAAAAAGGAACTAATCCCATATTTTAGAGCTGGGAGTTAACCATTAGTCTCCAAGATGTCCTTGTAAAGCTAGGGGTCAAAAGGCCCAAGCGGAGATTAGATCTTGTATTTTTTTGCTCAAAGATAATGTTGATCTCTTGACTAATGATAACCTTGTTGACCTTGTAAAAACAAGATGTTCCCATGGAAAGTTACAGCTAATCCAATTACGCCTCGCCCTCTACTCTTTTTGTTTCGCCTTTTCTATATACGGTCCACCTTTCCCTTCAATAAATGGACCCCTGATCGGAACCCTTAGTCTCGAGTCCCTTTTTTTCCCAGTCCCTCTTCTATTTCAGTCTGGATTGCTCTTCGAGTACTGTGAATTACTGACGTGGTCCCAGCTTTACCCGCAGGTCGGGGTCCCTGGTGGGCCACATTTATGTACCACAGTTTCCTCAGCCCTTTGTCTGTTGAAGGGCATCTTGGTTGTTTCCAGAGCCTGACTATTGTGAATAAAGCTGCAATAAATATAGGTGCGAGGAAGGAGTTTTTGTATTGTATTCTTGTGTTCTTAGGGTATATCCCTAGGAGTAGAATAGCTGGGTAGAATGGCAGCTCAATATCCATATTTTGGATGAATCTCCATATCGCTTTCCATAGAGGTTGGACTAGACGACATTTCCACCAGCAGTGGATAAGAGTTTCCTTCTCTCCACATGTCCGCCAGCACAGTTATTCTCATTCTTTGTGATATGCGCCAATCTCTGTGGTGTGAGGTGGTATCTCATCGTTGTTTTGATTTGCATCTCCCTGATGATTAGTGACAAGGAGCATTTTTTCATGTTCTTTTTGGCCATTTGTAGTTCTTTTTTTTTTATCAAAGTGTCTGTTCATTTCTTCTCCCCATTTGATGGGATTAGATGCTTTTTCTTGTAAGGTTCTGTCAGTGCCCTGTATATATTGGATATTAGCTCCTTATCTGATGGGTTTTGGGTTAATAGTTTCTCCCACTTGATGGGTGACTCTTGTATCCTGGGCACTATTTCTTTTGAGGTGCAGAAGCTTCTCAGTTTAATGTATTCCTATCTATTGATCTCTGCTTTCACTTGTTTGGAAACTGCAGTTTCCTCCTTGAAGATGCCTTTAGTCTCAATGTCATGGAGTGTTTTACCGACGTGTTGTTCTATATACCTTATGGTATCAGGTCTGATATCAAGGTCTTTAATCCATTTGGATTTTACCTTCATACATTATGTTAACTGGGGATCTATGTTCACTTTTGTGCAAGTGACTAACCAGTTCTGCCAGCACCACTTGTTGAAGAGGTTTTTCCTGCTCCACTTAGGATTCCTTGCTCCTTTGTCAAAACTTAGGTAATTGTATGTCTGGGGGAAAATGTCTTAGAACTCAAGCCTATTCCACTGATCTGAGGGTCTGTCTTTATTCCAAAAGCATGCTGTTTTGATAACTATTGCTTTGCAGTACAGTTTGAAGTTGGGGAAATTATTGCCTCCCATTTTCCCTTTCCCTAGGAGTGCTTTAGGTATTCGAGGGTGTTTATTTTTCCAGATGAACTTCGTAAGTGTTTGATCCACTTCTTTGAAGAATTTCATTGGTTTCTTGAGAGGGATTGCATTTAATCTGTATAATGCTTTGGGGAATATTGCCATTTTAATGATGTTAATCCTGTCAATCCATGAGCAGGGTACGTGTTTCCATTTCCGTGTGTCTTCTCTTATTTCTTCAAGCAAGGTTCTGTAGTTTTCTTTGTATAGGTCCTTCACGTCTTTGGTCAACTTGCTATACGAGTCTATTGTTTCTAGAAGCTTTTTGGTACAGTCTCTAGGGTTTTCTATGTAGAGTATTTTGTCATCTACAAACAGTGAGAGCTTGACTTCTTTTTTTTTTCCTATCTGGATTCCCTTAATATCTTTTCCTCGCCAGATTGCTATAGCAAGAACATCCAGTACTATGTTCAAGAGGAGTGGTGAGAACGGACAGCCTTGTCTTGTATCAGAATTTAGAGGAAAGGCTTTTTAGTTTTTATACATTGAGGAAAATATTTGCCATTGGCTTGTGGTAGATGGCTTCAACTAGATTGAGAAAGGTTCCTTCCATACCCATCTTGATGAGAGTTTTGATTAAGAATGGGTGTTGGACTTTACCAAATGCTTTCTCTGTGTCTATTGATATGATCATGTGGTTTTTATTTTTCTTCTTGTTGATGTTGTGTATGGTGTTGATAGATTTACGGATGTTAAACCATCCTTGCATTCCTGGAATGAAATCTACTTGGTGTTGCATTTGTTGGGCTACAAAGTTGCTGAACTCACGGCTGATATTCCAGCCTTGAGCTGTGGGGGAGGCCTCTGAGACTTATGAATAAACTTATATACCAAAATGTTGCATGAAAATGTCCTGGAGTAAACACAACATTCTTCTTTTTTCTGCTTTAATCTCTTTATTTGGGGGGACGCTTCTTATTCTCTATCTTCTCTCTTTCTCTCAGTCTTTCTCTCTCTGTTCTCTGTTCTCTGAATAAACTTATATCTTCTTTTCTG
>PVKC010054046.1:0-10237 GCA_004027635.1 Crocidura indochinensis | reverse complement strand
CCCTCCCTTCCTCCCTTACTTCCCTCCCTTTCCTCCCTCCTTCCTTCCTTCCTCTCCCTCCCTCCCTCCTCCCTTCCTTCCTTCCCCTCCCTCCTTCCCTCCTTCCCTCCCTCCTTCCTTTCTTCCTCCTTCCCTCCCTTCTTCCTTCCTTCCTTCCTTCCTTCCTTGACTGTTTCTCTTTACAACCATGACTTATACCATTTCTGTGATTAGGACTGGAATAGAACAATGGAACTGAAACTTCAGGCATAGGACATGATGTAATTTTAACTGGTTCAGGTGAAATAAATCTGAGTATAGCGTTTGGTTTTTATCTTAGCAATTATTAAGAAAAACACAGTACTTTCATCTCCTGAAAATTTTTATTTAAGTTAAAGAAGTAAAGTATTGATTTAATGTTTTGGTTATCTACTCTATCAACACATTAACTGAATGTCTGCCAAGTTTTTGAGAAATGGCTTCATTTACTTGTTGAGAGATTTGCAAAATTAAGAGTATATACAAAACATAGTTGTCATTTAATGAAATAGCATGTTTTTATGGTAGGATTGTATTTATTCCATTTATTTTAACAGTAGGGTTATTAAATAAACTTGAAGGTTAGGATTTTACCATATGGAAAATTTTATTTCAGATTTGCTATGTTGAGACAATTGGACTAGGGTTAATAATATATTCCAACTGAATTGTGTAATTGGTTGCTACTTTTCAGGAGCAAAATTTTTAGTAATTTTCAGGAGAGGCCAATCAAGTTTGAAGGAAACTTCTCAAGGTCATTTCTAAGTTTATGTGCTCTAGGGCTGGGATTCGACACTGCCTGCTTTATTTAGGAAATGCTTTGTCTCTATGACAGCATGGCTATTGTTCTGTGTATTAAGAAACCCATGTGCTCTGATAACATTTTAATAACAAATCATTATGAATATTTCTAGAAGGTTATTTTTCCAAAGAAATGTTCTAAATTATGTACTAACTTGTTATTCTGCCAGCTTTTCAATTTTATGTCATTAAAGAAATAAATGTAGACAACAGTAGCAAATTACAGCAGCATAAAATGCCTTTGTAACACCACATTCTACAAAGTTGAATGGAAACTAAAATGGAATGGGATATACTAGATAAGGCGGGAATAGTAAAAAGCAAGTATACTGAATACATTGAAAATTGTTTGGATAATTAAACAGTTATTCCCTATGGGAAGTATTCTACTATACAATTATTTTTGACTAATGAAAACAAAGCAGCCAAAAAAGCCTATAAACCAATGTTAGTAGTTTATATATACATATATATACATATTTTGAGCCTTCTTAGTAAAGCTCTCTCAAATGAATAATGAATGGGGTCTCTATTACACCCACTGTAGGATTTTCTGAGTAGAGTGGTAGATCTGTTTGCTTCTTGCTAATCTCTTATGGCCTTCTAATCACTAAAGTCAACAGGAGGTAGGATTCTAGACTAGGATTCCCTCAGAACAAGCTGATGTTAGGAAAGAAGTTTAGGTTATAATCAGCATGATTATGATCATGAAATCAAACTGAAAACATCATTTACACACAGAAAACTCACTATCTCTTTTTATATTTAGTAAGCTGTCTCCTTTAATCTTGTGGAAGACAATGATGGTTTTAACAGAACATCACATCAATAACTTTATTTGAACTGGCTATAGGACATTGTTTGGGGCTGGAGTGATAGCACAATGGTAGGGAGTTTGCCTTGCATACTGCTGACCCAAGACGGACCTGTTTCAATCCCTGGTTTCCCATATGGTCCCCTGAGCCTTTTAGGAGCAATTTTTGATTGCCAAGCCAGGAGTATTCCCTTAGCGCTGCCGGGTGTAGCCCCCCCCCCCCAAAAAAAAAGGACATTGTTCTGATGAGTGGAAGCTACCAATAGACTATAGCTCTCTTCTTGAGTTGCAGTCAGATCTCTTTGTGTTTCAGGATTGAATGATTTTTGTTTCAAATTTAAAATAAGCTTCTGTCATGTTAGTGTGTTTAGCAAAAATTCCTAAATAATTTTTTAAACTTCAAGGCAGTATTGTGTTTTTCTTTTTTACTTTGAATATAAAATACCTGTAGGGTTTATTGTGATATGAGAATGTGTTTTTCCATAGATGTAAAATGTAATTGCTAATACCCATGCATGAAAAGCTCTCATAAAAATACAACAACACAATAAAACACAATAAACAGAGTTTACGGGGCCCAGGAGATAGCATGGAGGTAAGGCGTTTGCCTTTCATGCAAAAGGTCATCGGTTCGAATCCCGGTGCCCCATATGGTCCCCCGTGCCTGCCAGGAGCAATTTCTGAGCATGGAGTCAGGAGTAACCCCTGAGCACTGCCGGGTGTGACCCAAAAACAAAAAAACAACAACAAAAAAAAACAAAAACAGAGTTTACAAAGGACTTTTTAGAGAACACCATACTTAATAGTAAGAAACACTAAGATCAGACTTCCCTCAGCACTCCTTTTTAACATTAAACTAAAAATTTTTGCTAACACAATAAAATAAGGAAAGAAAAAAAATTTAAGTATATATTTGGAAGATAAAAAATAATTGCCTTGTTCACATAATTTTCTGTAGCGAAAAATCTTAAAAATCAACAAAAATAATTAAAGAATTCTTCTGTAACTGATAGGTGATGTATCAAAATTGTAGGATAAATGATTAATGTTTAAAAATTAAAATTTTGGGGCTGGAGAGACAGCATGGAGGTAAAGTGTTGTCTTGCATGCAGAAGGTCGGTGGTTCAAATCCTGGCATCCCATATGATTCTCTGAGTCTGCCAGGAGCGATTTCCAAGCATAGAGCCAGGAGTAACCCCTGAGTGCTGCCAGGTGTAACCCCCCTCAAAAAAAAAAAAAACAAAAAAAAACAAAAAAAATTAAAATTTGTATTTACAATCAAATGTAATTTAAAATAAAATAAGACCAATGATGCTAGCACCCTCTAAAAATAAAATATTTAATTCTAAATTCAATAAAATACATTCTATCAAGAATATTATAAAACTCTGATAAATGGAATCCAGAATTAAATAATTCTTAATACATAATATCTGTATGCCTGTTTAGGTATAAGTTGACTTCACATTGTTAGATGTTAGTTCTTAGCAATTGAATTCATAGATAAATGTATTCAACCACCATCACAAGTTATTTTGTGGCTATTGACAAATCCTAAAATTCATATGAAGAGAAAAACAGACAATAAACTAATAAACAATAGCAACTCAGTTTTGGAGAGCAATGTTGGAGGATAGGTATCATCTGATATTTCAAGAACATAATGTAGAGCTACAAAAATCAAGATAGTATAGTGTGTACTAAAGAATGAATAAAAATTAATGGAACCATACGAAGAACCCAGTAATAAAGCCTATGCATTTGGTCAATTGATCTTTTACCAAGAAACAAAAACAATGTAGACAAGATAATTTAGTTTTGTTTGTTTGGTTTTTGGGTCACACCTGGCATCTCAGGGGTTACTTCTTGCTCTACGTTCAGAAATTGCTCCTAGCAGGCTTGGGGGACCATATGGGATGCTGGGATTCAAATCACTGTCCTTCTGCACTCAAGGCAAATGCCCTACTTCCATGCTGTCTCTCTGGCCCCAGAGGTGGCTTTTTAAACACAATCACAGAGACATGATTCATGAAAAACATTGATAACCTAGACTTTATTAAAATTGTAAACTGTTTCTTAGTGGCAAAAGACATAAAAGTATCAAAAGACTAGAAGATAATATATGCAAAAGATCCATCTACTAAAGACTTATTTAATATATACAGGAAGAACTATTAAGTACCATTGATAAGAAAATCAACAACTAGATTGAAAATAGGTCAGAGACCTTAAAAGACATCATCAAGGAAGATATACAGATGACAAGGATATTCTAATAATACATAGTAAAGCAGATATACAAAACAACTAGCATATCATATATAGTAAAGGAAATAAGATACCACTAGGCATGTAATTAGTATAATCAAAATTGTAAACACTGAAAAATGTCAAATCCAGATTAGAATATGGAGCACAGGGACTGGAACAATAGCCATGCACACAGCTGACCCAGACTGACCCGGTTTTAATCCCTGTCATTCCATATGCCTCCCACCCAACCTGCCAGAAGTGACCCCTGAGTGCTTTTGGGTGTTACCCAAAAACACATAAATAAGTAAATAAAAGCAATTATAAAAGAAAAGAATATGGAGCAATAGGAAATATCTTATATAGTGAGAATGGAAATTGATTTAATAGGTTTAGAAGACAGTCTAGCAGATTCTTAAAAAAGCCTCCACATTCTCTTATTATATGACTCAGTAATTATACTACTTGTGTTTATTTAAAGGAGCTGAAAGTTATGTCTACTTGAAAACTTGCATGCTAATGTTTTTAAAAGATTTATTTATAATTTTCAGAATTTGGAAGCAACGAAGGCAGATAGAGAGACTGGTGCACCTAGATAAAAGACCATTATTTAAAAATAAAATGAAATGATATTAAATCATGGTAAGACATGAAAACTACAGAGATAGTTCAATAGACTGAGAACATGCTTTGCATACAAGTGGATCAGGTTTGACTCTTGACACTACACAGTCCCTTGAGCATAACCAAGAGTAGTCACCAAGCATCAAATCATGAACAGTCCCTGAACATTATTCATTATTGCCTGTCAAAAGATATGAAAGAGCCTTAAATTTATAGTATTAAGTGGAAGAATCCAATCTAAAAAATAATAATAAATTGGGGCTGGGCGGTGGCGCTGCAGGTAAGGTGCCTGCGCTAACCTAGGTCGGACCGCGGTTCGATTCCCCGGTTCCCCATATGGTTCCCCGTGCCTGCCAGGAGCGACTTCTGATCGAATAGTCAGGAGTAACCCCTGAGCATCGCCGGGTGTGGCCCAAAAACCAAAATAATAATAATAATAATAATAATAAATAATCCTAAGTATATAACTTTTTGTAAGAAACACAACTCTGGATAAAATAAAAAGATTGCGAAGGAAGAGAGAAGAATGAATAGCAGTGCACAGAGTATATTTTAGGGCAATGAAATTACTTTAAATCATTATCTAATACATTATTAAATACATAAACAGTATAGTTCCAATCTTAAGGTAAGCTATGGACTTCTGATGATTATTATGTGCCAATATAATTCATCTTTGGTAACAAATAAACATTCAGGTTAATGATATTGCTATTGGGGAAATTATGTATGTTTGAGATATAGCTATATATGTCTCAATTTGTGTGTATGTAAAGCATTCTAAATAATAATTTATTTAAAAATTTGTGTTGTTTGGATATGTCCAAGAGAAAGCTGGGGTAAACTCCCAGAAGGCTATTGAAATGGTTTTGAGAGAGACATCGTGCAAAGGGCAGAATGAATTCAGAAGTTGGTTTAGTAACAGAGAACTTATATGCTTTAGGAAAGGAATATTTGCATAATTTAAGAGTCTATATATTTTTTCTAGTTCAGTTTTTCATAGACTTTGGCTTAAGTCTAATTGTGAGATAAACTAACTGATCATCAGAAAGATTGTAACTTTAAACTGTATTAACATGCTAAAACCCCAGGAAAACTTTGTTGGAATGGCCATTAGTACAATTCAATATTATCAACATATACTCCCAACTTGACACTCTTACTATAGAGTCTACTCATTTAAAATTCTAGACATTAAGCTTTGAGAGCACAGATTATGTATCTTTTATTTCTTCTTCTGGCCCTAGAATTTAGGATAGTGCTGGAGAACCAATCAGTGTTGGTCGAATAGCCAGTACCTCAAAGATTCCTAATCCCCAAAATACACAACATTTATGTATGTGGCAAAGGCAGGTAAAGCATCTCTCAGCACTAATTTGGAAAGGTGAAAGTTGGGCAAAAGGATTGGAAGGAATATACATCGATACAACTTTATAACAAACTTTTGAAGGAGGATTCATGGAATGGGAACAAGACAAGAGAAAGAAAAAAGAAGCAAACTGCTGAGGTTAGCAGAGAGATCTTGTTTGTAAACAAAGATGAAAGACAGACAAGGAAAATATCATGAAATTTCAGTTTATGTAAAACCAGAATAGTATAAACGTCCATGAAATTATCGGTTACTCTTATCAGTGTAATTTAAACAAAACTGATAGAGCCAGGGATGAGTTTCACAGTGATTTGAATTACAGTCATGATCTAAATACCAAGATGAACCCAATAATTTTCATCCTCTGACTATTCATGTCTTTCTTTAGTTCCTGAGGTTTCCCTCTACCTCTGTCCCACTTAAAATAGAAAAGAATTGACCTGTGGAGTAATGGTTTGTGACTAAAGACTAGGTCATATTAAGGCATGGGAGTTTCTGGTTTCTCTTCTTTTGATTCTCAAGCACTATGGTTCAAGCTTTGAGGACATATTGTGAGGGCATTCAAATATCTCTATGGAAAAATCTCTTAGCAAAAACTAAGTAGATGCTTATAATCAGAAGAAATAAAGTCATTTGCTAACAGTTATTGGATCTTCATATGGCTGCATGCCCAACTGACACATTAACTAGAACCTTACTAGAGACCGAGAGTCAGTATCATCCAGTCATGCCACTTCCCAATTCCTAATTCACAGGAACTGTGATGTTGTATCTTATTGTCTTAAACTGTTAATGGAGCAGGGCTAATGATGTTGTAAATAAATAATACAAAGGTCAGTATGTTAACTTCAAAGGTTTCCTATGGCGTTGGAAAATTGAGCAAACTACATGAATCTAATACTTGCTAAAAATAGAAATGATTAGAAAGTCTAAGATATAGTTCTTTTCACTCACAACTTAGTTATAAATTACAGTAATTCTATAGTTTATTTTTGGAACATCTCAATATAAATAGGGGCAAAATACTGATAAAGTGAGGAAATACAGGACTTCAATGACTTCAGTCTGTGAGCATAGTAACTGCATTAGAAATGAATAACACCTGAACTATTTTGGTGAAAGTGGGAATGGAAAGAAGGGACATATGCCCGAAACATTGTGATAAGAGCATGAGGAGAACTTGGCAAGAATAAGGATTCCCTCGTATATTTGTTTATATGCTGAAGAAAATGAGGCTAAGAATGGAACAAACCAGGTTGAATCCTAGAGATAACACATTTGTTGACTATCTACTTTATGCCAGGCACAGATTTAAACTCCACCAATACATGATCTCATTAAATTTTTACAACAGTCTAGGGCAGTGGATCCTGGTATGATTTTTATTTCACAGAAAACTGCTAGTCTTATAAACGTCATTAGTATTGTCCAATCGCATGCTAATTAATGATAGCCTATATCTAGGACTGTTCTATTTTTTAAATTTGTGTTTCAAAAATTAATTTTAAAATAAACATATTGATTTTTATTTTATTAAAATTAATTATTATAGTTTAGGTCACATGTTTAGAATGGGGTTTTTTTTTTTTTTGGTTTTTGGGTCACACCCAGCAGTGCTCAGGGGTTACTCCTGGCTCCATGCTCAGAAATTGCTCCTGGCAGGCACAGGGGACCATATGGGGCACCGGGATTTGAACCTATGACCTTTTGCATGAAAGGCAAACGCCTTACCTCCATGCTATCTCCCGGGCCCCTTGTTTAGAATAGTTTTAACATTTGTGATGTGGTGTGTAGTTACCGTATCTCACTACTAGTTAAGTACCCACCCAACACGCTAAAGTAAAATCCTTTTGTTTTCCAGTCCACCTTTCTCTTTTTCTTCACCCTCAAACCCACATTACTGCTATTCTACATTTCTAATTCATGACCAAGGGTTTGTTACCACTTGACACTGTCTATTCCCTTGTTTTGCCACAATGAGTAAGATCATCTGTTCTTTTCTCTTTGACTTATTTCACTTGACATGACCCCCTCCAGTTCCATCCAAGTTGCAATGAAGTGTAAGATTCCTTCTTTTATTATAACTATATAATTAAAATCCAAGTTTTTTTGCCAACATACTACCTTCATGTGCAAAACCAAATTAGCTATTTAATAGTTACACGTGTATTTCCTGATCATTGACCATCTGATACATGCTTTATCAACCATTGAAGGTTTGAGGGCTAAACATCACTATTTCTCATTTACAAGGTTCAAATGACAAAAGATTCACTTAGACATAGTATTAAAAGACAAAAAGTATTGAGGATTTTTATGGTGAGTGGTGTTGATGTCCTCTTAAGGAGTGCTTAAAGGACCCTGGAGACCACTCCTCATGATATTTGGTCAACTGAGTCAGAAGGTTTAATACTATAGTCTAGTGATGCAATACTGCATAGATTCAGTGATGTTGGAGCCCAGCCAGGCCACCTAGTCAGTGTTCAGCTAGGATAATACTCAGTGGCGCTTATTTTTAGCCATGCAGTGCATTCAGGACCCATGAGCTAGTTCCATGTCCTAAATATTAATTTGGGGAGAGCTCAGGGACACGCCCATTGATACTGAGTGTTTATTCCTAGCTCTGTACTCTGGAATTACTCCTGGAGGTGCTTTAGAGGACCATGGAGGATTCCGAAGATTGAATCCAGGTTAGCTATGAGAAAGGCAAACACAACTATCCACTATCCTATTTCTCCAGCCCCCAATTATGGAATATTTTTAATGCACCATTGTAATCCCCAAATGCCCAGTGACAGGTAAATGGAGGGTAATATTTGAATCAAACTCAAAGATCTTTAAGAAATGCAGAAGAATTTCCCTTCCAAGAGAAATAGCCCAACTTAACTACCTTGTTTGATGATTTAGGCTTGTCAATATCTATTGACTTACCTCAGTCAGGAGGAGCAGGAAGGAAGAGTGCCTGGTTTATGTTTCTGCACTGGCAAAGACTCGCTGAAATATACACAATGAAAGACTTCCATGATATGCTAGTCTATAGGCCAGGCAGGGAACACAACAGAGGTAGTCCTATTCTGGTTTTGCAGCATATTTCTACAAATAGACTTGACCTCGGGGACATTCTTTTTCAGCCTTCCAGCAAGAGTGATGAGAAATTCAGATTAAAACACCGCATATATGAGGTTAGAGGTATAGTACAGTAGGCTGGATGCTTTTCTTTTTTTTTTTAATGGTTTTTGGGTCACACCCGGCAGTGCTCAGGGGTTACTCCTGGCTCCATGCTCAGAAATTGCTCCTGGCAGGCACGGGGGACCACATGGGGCACTGGGATTCGAACCGATGACCTTTTGCATGAAAGGCAAATGCCTTACCTCCATGCTATCTCCCGGGCCCCTGGGTGCTTGTCTTGTGAACAACCAACAAGGGTTCATCTGTGGCTTTTTTTATAGTAGTCCCTTGAGCACTACTGGAAATGATCCCTGAACCTCAAGCCAGAAGTAAACCTTGAACACTGACAGATGTGGCCAAAATCAAAACAACAAGTCCATATCTAGATTAGCAGTGATGCTTTACATACTCATTTGCATACCTCCTTCTGGAACACATCATTTGTGTATTCTTCCATAATCAAAGAGCTGCTTTCCTATCCTTGGAAAGGGACTTTCGTTCCTGGAAATAGTTGAAAGCTATATATTCATCCATTGCCCCAGACTTCCATGGTTCTTAGATCTTTCTAAACCTTATTTTCTAGAGACCTAGGAGAACAATAGGTATTTTTTCTAACGTATCTTGTATGAAGATTATATAGTCTAATGCATATTTTAACATATAACTTATTAATATATTATATATTAATGCATATATTCTGACAGAAAGATATTTTTATGTTTATATTCATTGGCATCATATCTAAGAAATTGAAGGCAGAAGAGTTTCCATGATTTGGCTATGGCACTGAGCAAGCAAGAGTTAGAATCAGTATCTCAGTCATAACTGCACCATTTCTAAGCTCACACCCCTTCACCTTCCCCAGTGGATTTTCCCACCAGGCATAGATCCCAACACCATGAAACTTGATACAGTATGGGGCACTTCACCTGAACAAGGTTTATACTTCACCAGAGGTCTACAAGAGAATTTCATAAGATTATGAAATTTATGAAGATGAAAATTATAAAGGTGAAAAAAACATGTTCAATAATGATCTACTTTACTCAGGGATCGGTAACTGCTGAAAAATAAAGCTAGAGTTTAAAAATTAGTCTATTTTGGGGATTCCCAATCATGTTTGGGGGTTCTTGAGCCACTCTTGATGATACTTCAGCAAACAGGGTTGGACCATTTACACTAGCAAAAAAAAA
>PVKC010054045.1:0-10039 GCA_004027635.1 Crocidura indochinensis | reverse complement strand
CGAATTTCTGGATGGCACTTTTTTTCTTAGAAAGTGGGCACAACACCTGGAAGTACATTAAGTTCCCTGTAAGTATGGAGGGGGTTGATACTAGGTTCCCACATGCAAAGAAGGTACCACAGTCTTTGAATTTTATCTCCAACCCTGGTAGATATATCTCTATTGTTTTTATAAGTCTGAAGTTTTTCTTTAATACAGAACCAATAGTTTACACTGTTTCTTTTTCTTTCTGGTAATTTTGATTTAAGTCATTCTCATAGGTATTAGGTGATTATCTTATTGTTGTTTTGATTTGCATCCTCAAAATAAGTGGTAATAAACATATTATATTCCAGTTGGTGATCTGTAATCTTTGATGAGTGTTTTTACAGCCATTATCTCTATATTTTGATGGTGTTGGTTGTTTTTTGTTGCTGTTGAGTTCTGTGAGTTCCCTGTATCTCTTGGGTATTTGCCCTCTATCAGATATGGGGTATGCAAATATTTTTTTCACCTTCAGGAGAAAGTTCTTTCACTCTTATTTGTTTTACCTGGGGGTGGGCCAAATTTGAAGGTGCTTAGGGCTTACTCCTGGCTCCGTGCTCAGGGTTCACTTCTGCTGGTGGACCATTTTTGGCACCGGATGGACTGCATGTAAGCCAAATGCCAGAACCCTTATGCAATCTCTCTTTTCTTTTTATCTTTTTTGTATGAATTTCAGCAATATTTATTTTATTTCCCTAAAAATTGTCAATAATAGCTTGAATCTGTTTAAATTATTGCTACAAAAATCAGAGTTGGAGGGCCCCGGCAGATAGCATGGAGGTAACGCATTTGCCTTTCATGCAAAAGGTCATCGGTTCGAATCCCGGTTCCCCATATGGTCCCCTGTGCCTGCCAGGACCAATTTCTGAGCATGGAGCCAGGAGTAACCCCTGAGCACTGCCGGGTGTGAGTCAAAAACCACAAAAAAATAAAAATTAAAAAAAAAATCAGAGTTGGAGATATAGCTGATAGATAAAGCATATACTAAGCATATGAGAAACCCTAGGTTTGATCCTCAGCACTATACACTCTCCCCCAGCACTGTTAGGTATAAACTCATTACAATAATAATTAATCAATTAATTAACTAATGATATTTTATTTCACAGTATAGAAACATTTTTAGTTTAATGTAATCCATTTGCTTTTATTTCCCTTGACCTTAGAATCAAAGCCCTGATTATACTATTATCCTATCAAAATCAGTATCATGCAGTGTTTCGACTTTTCTATTTAATATAGTTTATGGTTTAAAATTAAAAATTCAGGATCCAAAGCAATAGCACAGTGGTAAGTCATTTGCTTTACATGAGGCCAATACAGGAAGAACCGGGTTTGAATGCCAGTATCCCATATGGTCCCCCAGACCCTGCCAGGAGTGACTTCTGAGCGCAGAGTCAGGAGTAACCCCTGAGTGCTGTCAAGTGTGACCCAAAAAATAAACAAACAAAAAAAGATTAAAAATTTGGGGGCTGGAGAAATTATACAGTGGGTAGGCATTTTTGCCTTTCTTGTAGCCAGCCCGGGCTCAATCTCAGGCAACACAAGGCTATGAGAGAAGAGCCAGGAATAAACCCTGAGCATCACCAGGTGTGACCCCAAAACAAAAGCAAGACAAAAGATTTAGCAGCTAAGTTTTCAGTCCATTGTGTGAGATAGTGATTCAGTCTCATCTTTCTTTTTATTTATTTGTGTTTTACATGTGGTCTCTAATTTTCCCAGCATGATTTGCTGAAGACCTTTTATTTACTGCTTTGGCATAACTTATAAGTGGGAGATCATACCCAGGGGTGCTCAGGGTTACTCCTAAAAGTGCTGGGGATCAAATTCAAAACTCCCAGATGAAAAACAGGTGCTGCATTGAGCCATCTTTGTAGGACTTTTTGTTTCTGGTATTTTTGGCAGGGGGGGTGTGGGGATTTCACCCTTGGTTATTCTCAGGGTTTACTCATTGCTCTAGTCTCAGGGATCACTTTTAGCAGACTGAGGTGCTGGGAATTCAACTCAGGCCTGTCTTGTGCAAGGCAAGCTCTCTACCCACTGTACTATCACTTCAGCCTCAATCTTTCTAGCTTTATGACTTTTTTCTCAATTCCTTTCCAATAATCAGTGTATATTTTTATTCAAATATCAGACAGCTTTGAATAGTTTGCAATATAGTCTAGAAGTGTGCTCAGGCTCAGGAGCCACTACTGGAGGCCTTGGATAAACATGTAGTAGAGGGGATTGAAATAGGCCAACACTAGGTGTTCTCTCTTTGGACGTGTAATAAATAATGGTAGAGATCAGCAAGCAGTATGCTCACATACCCTTTTCCTCAGGATTGCATTGGCTTGTCAGGATCTTTTGTGGTTCCATATGAATTTCAGTAACATGTATTTTATTTCCCTGAAGATTGTCAGGAATAGCTTGAATCTGTTTAAAGCTACAAAAATCACTTTCACAGGGCTAGAGCAATAGCACAGCTGTAGGGCATTTGCCTTGCACATGGCTGACCTGGGATGGACGTGGTTCAATCCCCAACATCGAGCCTACCAGGAGTAATTTCTGAGTGCAGAGCTGGGAGTAACCCCTAAGTGCTGCCAGTTGTGCCTCCCCCCAACCAAAAAAAATCATTTTCACAATGTTAATTCTTGTTTCACAGGGACTCAAATTCTCTTTGCATATTTTCTTCTATTTCTTTGAACAGTTGTTCATAGTTTCTAATTTTCTTTTTTTGGGGGGGAGGGGGGTCACACCCAGCAGCGCTCAGGGGTTACTCCTGGCTCTATGCTCAGAAATTGCTCCTGGACATCTTTTTTTTTTTTTTTTTTGGTTTTTGGGCCACACCCAGTGATGCTCAGGGGTTACTCCTGGCTATGCGCTAAGAAGTCACTCCTGGCATCACGGGGGACCATATGGGAACCGGGGGGATCGAACCATGGTTTGTCCTAGGCTAGCGCAGGCAAGGCAGCAGGCACCTTACCTCCTGCGCCACCTCCCGGCTCCCAGCTCCTGGACGTCTTGGGAGAACCATATGGGATGTCGGGAATTGAACCACCATCCTTCTGCATGCAAGGCAAATGCCCTACCTCCATGCTGTCTCTCCAGCCCCCATAGTTTCTAATTTTGTAAAAAAAAAAAAATTACCTCATTATTACTTTATTTCTAGATACTTCATTGTTTTTGATCCTACTGAAAGTTTTTTGAGTTCTTTCCTTCTAGTTTGTTGCTTGCATGTGGAACAACAACATGTTTTTATATTGATTTTGTAGTTGGCCTCCTTACCCATTAGTTTATCTGTTCTGGTAGTTTTTATAGTGTTGTCTTTAGTAGTTATTTGTTTGTTTTAGTAGATTATAAATTTAGGCACAAACAGTGGATTTTTACTTTTTTTTATTTGAATCTCTTAATTTTTTTTCCTACCTAATGACTCTGACTAGGATTTTTAATATTACTATCAGCAAATAATGAGTTTCACGTTTTCTTTTCCAACTTGGGTCCCTTTTGTTTCCTTTTCTTGCCTACTTACTCTGGTCAGTATATCTGATATTATATTGAATAAAAGTGGTGAAAGTGAACATCCTTTTCTTGTGTCTGATCTTAGGGGAAATTTTTCAAGACTTTGCCATAATTATGACATTAGTTTTGTATTTATTCTGTATAAACCATATATATCTATTTTACCTTAATATGTAAAGCAAGTAAGGACATCACAAAACAAACTTACCACAGTTAAATATCTTGATAAGCATAGATGTGAAGATCCTCAACGGTAGTATATTAAGTTAACGAAAGATAAAAGTCAGCACTAGAGTGATAGTATAGCAGGTAGGGTGTTTGTCCTGCATCCTTGTGAGCTGTATGTGGCCCATGGGCCATAGTTTAAGGACCCCTGTTATAGACTATGCAACTGCCACTGGCCAGTGAATTTATAAATATATTGGGAAATAAACACTCCAAAGCAGATGTAACAGTTTCATAGAGTGACTTTATTTTGATGTGGGTGATGGAAAAAGTACTCAACAGACATTAAAACTACTCCCAGTACTCAGGAATGACTTCTATCAATGCTCAGGGACCATGCAGTGCTGGAGAGTAAATCAGGTCTCCCATATGCTAAGCACACATTCATCCTGCAGTGCTATCTTTTCTGCCCTCACAGAATAACTTTATATTTATTACGTGGAAAACTTAACGGTAAAGGTATTTTGTATACCTCACTGAAGAGGTTGAACTACATGCTTCACATACATGTGATTCCACTTCAATATCTGACGCTGTATGTTGTCGCCCTAATGCCATGATGATCCCTCAAGAGTAAGTCTTGAGAATTGCTGGTCATGGACCAATAAACAATAAAATATTTAATTAAAAAATATTTCCTGGGGCCGGGCAGTGGCGCTGAAGGTAAGGTGCCTGCCTTACCACGCTAGCCTTGGACGGACCGCGGTTCGATCCCCCGTGCCCCATATGGTCCCCCAGGCCAGCCAGGGGCGACTTCTGAGCGCATAGCCAGGAGTAACCCCTGAGCGTCACTGGGTGTGGCCCCCCAAAAAAAAATTTCCTTAGGGCCGGAGAGATAGAATGGAGGCAGGGTGTTTGCTTTGCATGCAAAATAATGGTGGTTCAAATCCCTGCATCCCATATGGTCCCCCGAGTCTGCCAGGAGCAATTTCTGAGTGTAGAACCAAGAATAACCCCTGAGCGCTGCTGGGTGTGACCCCAAAACCAAAAAAAAAGTTAAAAAAATGTTTTTCTAATAACATTTCATCTTTATAACATTTTTTCAGAAATATCAGATCATGATAGACAAAAGGATTCAAAAATTGGTCCTTCCTCACAGATGATTTGAGAAGCACTGATCTCATATCCTCTTCTTTCCTGCTTTAGGACAATCTCAAAACTCAAGATAAAAACGTGGAGCAGGAAAAAAGTTAACACTTTAGTTGAGTTATGCTAATTATAGTGTGGGAAAACAGTGAAACTAAAAGACTGTCATGACATTCATAAAAGCACAGTGGTAGGACATTTGTCTTGCATGCAGCTGATCCAGGATGGATGGTGATTCAAATCCTGGTGTCCCAGATGGTCTCCCAAGCCAGGAGTTATTTCTGAGCGCGTCGCCAGGAGTAACCCCTGAGCATCACCTGGTGTGGCCCAAAAACCAAAAAAAAATTTTTTTTGATAGCAGAATATATAGCATAAGACCAAAGCATAATATAGACAGTGATTATCCTGAGGCAGGTCATAGCATTAAAAAAATATCAGCTAAGGGATTAAGCATAGTGATGAAATAAGAGGTGTCTCGAGTCCTTCTTTCAGATGAAATATATTTAGGTGACATTTGGGATAAACTTTTTGTTTTTTGTTTTGTTTTGTTTTGTTTTGTCTTGCTTTCTTTAGGTTTTTTATTTTGCTTTGTTTTAATTCTTTGGGGAAACACACTGCAGTGCTCAGAGCTTACTTCTGGCTTTGTGCTTAGGGATCATTCCTGGTGGTGATTGGGGACCAAATGCAATTACCATATTGCAGGTGATGCCAGGAATTGAGGTGAGGTCAGCAATGTGTAAATCAAGTGTTTTATCCTCTGTGCCCAGCTGAACAACATACAATATTTTGAAATGTAAAATGTTCATAGTTTTACTTTCTCTCCTTGTTGTAAGGAAAGAATGAATTCTATTCTATTTTTGTTCTGTGCCTGAATTATTCTATTCAGCTTAGGCTGTAAAATAATGATTAATTTTACCATAATCAGAATGAATACTGTCTGCTTTTAAAAATTAAATTTAAGTTGTTTTAACTTAGCAAAATGATTTATAAATATAAAATATTTGTAATGCGTGCAACTGAACTGTCGTTCCTGTGTAAATGGTGTTTGTCACATACAAGTCTATTTTAAATCATTTAAAAGTAGTGAATAATGAAAACAATAGTAAGAGGGTCTCCACTCATGAGTGACAATGCTATCAGTCAGATTTCCATAATGACTAGAGTTTTACTGAGGTCTCTGTACAAATGATATGACCATAACATTTATGTCTGAAATAAAACTCTTCAATTGTTTCTTTCTGCCCAAACACAGAAAGGCGGGGGAACGAAAACATCTAATTTTAATGTAACACTAAATCCAAAGGCAGTACAGCTGTTTGGTTTGGGTTGTTTAGCTCAGCTGTTTTATTCTGAGAGAAAAGCACAGCTGCCTTTTGATGTTGTCTGTTATTCAAGACTGTTCTTTAGGGCAGTTAAATGTAGGAGAGCTTAGACCACTGTGTGTTCCGTTTCCTTGCTTGCCCTGTACCATTACTTGGTCTCGTTTTTTACTTTCTGAAGTCAGCTAATTTATGTTCCTTCTCCTGCCTTTTTCTCTAAAATATTTCCCTAAGAATAGCCCAGTTGAAGGGGTAAATTACCATTTTATAATTTTTTAATTAAAAAAGTTTTCTTTTATTGAAACAATTGTTATTTACAAAGTCCTTCATAGTTAGGTTTCAGACATACAATGAATCAGGCCAATCCCACCACCAGTGTTGACCTCTCTCTACCAATGTTCCCCAAGTATGTCCCATAACACCACCACCCCCTGCTCCCCAGCCTTCCAGTATGACAGGCCCATTTTAAGTTTAGATTATTAAAATTTGGGTCTCTTTTTTTGGGGGGGCACACCCCGACAGCGCTCAGGGGTTATTCCTGGCTTTGCACTCAGAAATCGCTCCTGGCAGGCTCGAGGGACCATATAGAATGCCAGGATTCGAACCACTGTCCTTCTGCATGCAAGGCAAAAGCTCTTCCTCCATGTTATCTCTCTGGCCCTAAGTTTGGGTCTCTTGATTCCATTGATGTTGCCTTTGGCTTGAGTATTTAGTTCTGTCCTTTTTTCACACTCCCAATGCACCTGAGACCACTTGGCCACTAGCCTCCATCTTTTCATATTTGTGTTTCTCCTCGTCCACTCAGTTTTATTTCCTTCTCCTCGATATACTCTGGGGCTGAGGGTGTTCAAGACAACTCCCATCTAGACCATTGTGTTTCTTCATGCAGTTATTCTAAATACCACATATAAGTAATATCATTCTGTATTTTGCAGCAACATGGATGGAACTAGAAGATATTATGTTAAGTGAAATAAACTAGAAGAATAAGAAATAAATTACCATTTTTAATGACAATTTTTGAGAATCTACTCAAATATAAAAACTGTGCATCTGACTGGATGGTTTTAAATCATTCATCTTTGGGTTGTAAATGAATGTGTGTCCTATATAAACATCTTTTTAAAATATAATCTGAAGAAACCAGTTAAATATTACCTGGATTAAGGTATTTGCCTAGCATGTGACCTGCTTCAGTTCATTCCTCAGCATTATATCTGGTCCTTCCAAGTACTGCCAGGAATAAATTCTGAGCACAATTAGGGCACAGTTAGATGTGTCCTCCCCCCCAAAAAAAGAACCCCAACAACCACCAGCAACATAAAACTGCATGGTTATAAATGAATCTATGCAATTGATATCCGAGATTGCTTTAAAGTAATCAATGAGTGCAGGAGTGTGGTGAAGTCAGAATATAGTGGTTAAGGTCCTATCCTTGCACGTAGCTGACACAGGCTTGATACCTGGCACTATATATGATTCACCAAGACCAGTTGTGATCCTTAAAAACAAAGCCAGGAGTATATCCTGAGCACAAACAATTGAGACCCCAAAACAAAAATAAATAAAATAACCAACCAAGGGGATAGATTGTTTCCTGAAGAGGCAGAAAGGAAGAGGGAAAGGTAGGAGACTCAGTAGCTATGAGATTATAACTGGAAAGCTAAGGAAAGGTTGAGTTTTTTTCTATTGCTTTTTCTGCTTTGGAGGAGACTTTGGGAGGCTACTCTTGGTCCTATGTTCAGAAGTCATTTCCAGTGATGCTCAGAAAATAATTTAGTGCCTAGGATCCAGCACAGTCCTCCAGCCTACAACGCATATGCTCCACACCAGTAATCTCTCTCTCTTTCTCTCTCTCCTCTCTCTTTTTGTATTTGTTTACTGATTTCCATCACACACAAGAAAGGGTTTATAAATTTATTAAATTCAAACTTAAAACAACGAATACTTCTGTCCGTGGACCCCTCAACAGTAAGTTCTCATACACTCAAGCATTCACGTAAAATAGCATTTTTCACAACACTGTTTGGAATAAACAATTGCCAATAGTATTCACACTTAACAAAGTGGGGATTATTTAAAATGAACTGTCATCCATTCAGCTATCTTATTTTTGTTGTTGTTCCATATCTTTTCTCTCAATGTAAAATTAGTTATTGTTGGAGGTTGAGAAACAAGTCAAAAGCTCCTGCTGTTAAGGACCCACAATGGTATTCCAAGGAACAAATCCCAAAGTCTGGCAGTGTGGAGTGAGAGGTGATCAACACAATGCCAAGGCCCTGGAAGGGGAGTAAATCATCTACTTGGAAATTGGACTGATAACTATGCCAACAATCCTGATGACTCAGAGCAAGACAGTGGTGACAAACAGGGTGATGTCACCGCTTCCTGCCTCAGGAAGCCTCTTGGTGGGGGAGGAGAGGCCTGTGGCAGGTAGGGAAGATGAAAGGATTGGGAACAACCCCCACTTTCCTTTTATTCTTCCCTCCCCTTTAGGTATAATCTCAAGGAATGTACTTGTCTTTCTGTCCCTACTGTGACTTTGTATTATTTGGCTGGGATGAGGTTTTCTCAAGTCAGTGGACAAAGCACTCCCTTGAGGTCTATCCAAGCTCCGGGGGTCTGTTTCTATCCTGTGGCAGCTCAGAGTCTCTTCTGTTCCTCCTGGGCCTCTCAGTCCTTTTCTCTACAAAAATTAACCCAATGCCCAGCAGTTTAACAGGCCTTACCTGCTTCCTCTTGGCAGGCCCATGCATGCTACATCCCGGAAAGAGCTCTTGCCTAGAAGGGAGACTGGGAAGCCTTCTAAACATCCATGTTAAATTTCTCTAATTTCTGACTCTTAATTTCTGAGTTTTCTGATTACATTCTTAGATTTCCATGGAGAAACGTGACTTGTGACACAGCTGTATTGTTATGGAAAAAGTCAAGGACTTTCCATTGCATACCCAGTTCTGTCTCTTACTAGCTTTGTCTCCCTGACAAGACCAACTCTGTCAACCTGCCTGAACATTCTTTTTCTCTTCAAATTGGCATGATAACAATACACACTTTATGGAATGATAATAAATTAGGTAAATCTGTGTCAGTGGACCTACGACAGTCCCCTGGCACACTGTATATTTTGGTTAAACCTGGCAAGTTGCCTAGTTTTCAACACTCTCTGATCGTGACCACTAAATTAGAAGATTGCATCTAATCTCTGCACTTCAGATGTATGCTCTGCCAACAGGGATCCCTTCCTGTGGCAACAATGCTTAGTTTAGATTTATGCTGATTGCATTTTCTTTGATTCATGAATGCCTAGACATGGTATGATCTGCCTCTTAAAGTACTTACAGAGAGTTTTATTTTAAAGTACTGTTGAGGGACTAAAGAGATATAAATGGTCCTTGTCTTGCATGTTTGAACCATATTTGAGCTCAATCCTGGCACCCCATGTGATCCCTTGAGCAGTGCCCAGTACTAAATATAATTTCTCAAACATGAGTGATCCCTGAGCACAGAGCCAAGAATAAGCACTGATCACCTCCATATTTGACCCAAAACCAAAAATTAAGCCTATAAAAAAGTGGCGAGAGAGAAAGAATTGGAGATAAAAATCATTGATTTACTAGCAAGATGATATACACAGTTTTTAGCCACTGCTACCTTAAGACAAGAATCCTAAGCATAGTGTTGGGTTCCTCTGTCCTCTTCTTATCCACTGGTCTTAGAAAATAAGAAACAGGGGCCCGGGAGATAGCATGGAGGTAAGGGGTTTGCCTTTCATGCAAAAGGTCATTGGTTCGAATCCCGGTGCCCCATATGGTCCCCCTGCCTGCCAGGAGCAATTTCTGAGCATGGAGCCAGGAGTAACCCCTGAGCACTGCCGGGTGTGACCC
>PVKC010054044.1:0-10064 GCA_004027635.1 Crocidura indochinensis | reverse complement strand
AAATAAATAAACATTCGGGGGGGCCGGGCGGTGGCGCTGGAGGTAAGGTGCCTGCCTTGCCTGCACTAACCTAGGACGGACCGCGGTTCAATCCCCCGGTTCCCCATATGGTCCCCCGTGCCTGCCAGGAGCGACTTCTGAGCGAATAGCCAGGAGTAACCCCTGAGCATCACTGGGTGTGGCCCAAAATAAAAATAAAAATAAACAAAATAAACATTCAGGGCCCGGGAGATAGCATGGAGGTAAGGCGTTTGCCTTTCATGCAAAAGGTCATCGGTTCGAATCCCGGTGACCCATATAGTCCCCCGTGCCTGCCAGGAGCAATTTCTGAGCATGGAGCCAGGAATAACCCCTGAGCGCTGCCGGGTGCGACCCAAAAACCAAAAAATAAATAAATAAATAAACAAATAAATAAATAAATAAACAAACATTCGGGGCCAGAGCGATAGCACAGTGGTAGGGCATTTGCCTTGCATGCAGCCAATCCAGGATGGACGATGGTTCAAATCCTGGCATCCTATATGGTCTCCCAAGGTAGGAGCAATTTCTGAGCGCATGGTGAGGAGTAACCTCTGAGTATCAACAGGTATGACCCAAAAAACAAAAATAAATAAACTTTTGGGCTGGAGTGGCAACACAGTGGTAGGGCGTTTACCTTGCACACAGCTGACCCAGGATGGATGCAGGTTTGATCCTCAGCATCCTATATGGTCCCTCATGCCTACCAGGAGCAATTTCTGAGTGCAGAACCAGGAGTATAACCCCTGAGCACTACCAGCATGTGGCAAAAAAATCAAAAACAAAGAACTAAGTAAACTTTCAATATACTTAATACTAAGTATTATAATACTAAATATTATCATTAAAGATATAATTCTATTCCCCAGTATTGTTTTCAAAGTCAAATAATAATGACCTGTGAACATGTAGGGGTTAAGGCATCCCATTATGCCTTGGCTTGAATCCCTGACACCTCTGGGCATCACCAGGCTCTGAGTTGCATCACCACAACACACACAGAAACACACAAAGTATATGTATTTTATTTTGCCCACTTTAAACAGAACCAGCTATATAAGCATTCAGTTCGACACTCCAAGTTTGTTTCTCTTTAGTCTGTGTTCAACTTTAAGTCTTCATTCAAGCATATCCACCCCCACATTCACAATGTAGCTTAACTGCTAAGCCTAAATTTATTTGTCTCTAGGGCTTATAACCATAAGAAACTCTCAAAGGAGTTGTGAAGATTAATTGAGGAAATTATGTATATTTGCCACAAATATAGCAGTGTAAATGAAAGTGATGCCACTGTTGATATTTTTTTCCTTTCCTTGACAGAATATATCCAAGCAATGATTCTAGTGAATGAAGCAACTATAAGTAACAATGCAATGCTGATAAAGGGTATGTTCATCCAAGTCTAGAGTGTTTTGTGTTATTTTCTTAATTTGAAACAGAACTTCCTTATACCAGTTGACTAAAAATGATTTGGTATAAATGTAATATCTATATTGGTAAGTCATATAAATTTGTCCTCTATTAAATAAAATATCTTGCCTACCCAGAGGTAGGGAAAGCCTATCCTACTAAACCTCTTGGGGAAAGAATGAATAAATCTATCTTCTTTTATAAACAAAAACTCTCATTAAAGATAGTGTTCCAAGACTCCTAACCATTGTAAACACACTTTGTAAAAAGAAACTTCCAAATAAAAGTTGTGTTCTGGTGGAATATTTTTAGTGAATTTTTTTTTTCATTTTTAGAATTTGATTATACCTTTAAATCTTCTCAACTGTAAACAAATTAAATTGAGAAGTCATTAAATAGGGACCCGGGAGATAGCATGGAGGTAAGGTGTTTGCCTTTCATGCAAAAGGTCATCGGTTCGAATTCCAGTGCCCCATATGGTCCCCCGTGCCTGCCAGGAGCAATTTCTGAGCATGGAGCCAGGAGTAACTCCTGAGCACTGCCGGGTGTGACCCAAAAAAAAAAAAAAAGAGAGAAGTCATTGAATAAAGCTAACATACCAAAATTATAAAAAGAAAACTAGAAGAGAATTTTGGGTGATAAGACTACCTTGCTGTCGTTGCTGCTAATACATTGGATGGAAGCTAGAGGAAAGTGTCTATTGCCATCCACAGAAAGTGTAGGATATCCATAACTGTGGGGAATTGTGTGAGACTGGTGAAAAATGGAGTGCTGAGTCTTGTCATTTATTTTAAGAATGACATAGAAAAATTAATTTATCAGAATTAATTGTTCTATAAATCTTAGTCTATTATCTGTTTGCTAATGTGTTTGGAGAAGTATAATATTTTATGTATGTTGATGATCATATTTGATAAATATTGGCAATAAATTACAATTATTTAACTACCATAATTTGGAACCCTAAAGTTTTGGATCTATGACAATATTATCATAATATCAGACAGTTTTATTTTATTTGATAAGGGTCTTCCCAAGCAGTGCTCAGGGGCCCAGAGGAGGGGCTTTTGGAGGTACTTAGCTTAGAGCTATAAGCCTGAAGTACAGCAATTGGCCCGGTCATGCACAGCTCACGCCCATTAGTGCTGGGGCCACCAGGGCTTCACCCAGAGTGATTGGGGAGCTTACATTGCCAGGAGTGGAACTTGGAATCTCTACCTGCAAGCCATGAGCCCCAGCACTTTGAGTCACCTTACCAACCCTATGAAACTGTTTTAGAGAAACCTTTTATTTCCCAAATATAGTTTCAGTTTTAGTATAGTTTTAGAAGAACAGATACTTTAAGACAGCCTTTCATTATATTCTTTAGTACCACTTGGAAATAAAAATTAGAGAGTGTGGGTGGGTTGGGGCCACAACTAGCTGTATTCAGGGATAACTCTTTTTTCCGACGCTCAGAAATCACTCCTGGCAGTGCTTAGGGCTTATATAGGTAGTGTCAGGAATCAAACCCAGTCGACTGCATGCAAGACAATACCTTATCCGTTCAACTATTTCTCGTCCAAAATTTTATTTTACTTTAATTTTGGTCCACTGTCTTGGGCATAGCACTGTTCTCTCCTGGAGCTCAAATGTTGGTATTTGGAGACTACCAGAGCTAGTGCTCAGGGTAGCATTCAGGGCCAGAGATCAAATCCAGGTTGTTGCAAATACAAAACATCTATTTCCCACTTGAGCCACAACCCAGGGCCCTAAAAGGAACTTAAATGCAAGAAATAGTAAAAAGAACTAATTCTGAAGTGGTGTTTGGTGGTTTTAAAATTTTTAAAGTAATCTTATTTTCTGAAAATCAAATTTAGTTTTATTTTGGTTCTCTTAATCACTTTATCAAAAGACATAGAATATAATAATTTTATATTTATAATATTCATGTGAAATATAATTTATAAAAATACATTGCCTGGGGGCTGGAGCAATAGCACAGCAGTAGGGCGTTTGCCGTGCAAGCAACTGACCCAGGACAGACATGGGTATGGTCCCCTAAGCCAGGAGCAATTTCTGAGCGCATAGCCAGGGGTAACCCTTGAGCATCATTGGGTGTGGCCCCCCAAAAAAAATATATATATATACACATATATATATACATATATATTGCCAGTGGTAAAACACCATTTGTAAGTAATTGGGGAGCTGGCATTGACATTATTTTGTAACTGATATTACAATATAATTGACATTGTTGGAAAATTTAAGGATTTAAACTTTTTAGTAATAAAGTAGTTTTTAACTGCTACTTGTTTAAAAGGGAATGTTGAGACTGTGAGAAACAATAGAACTTGATGCTTAAGTCAAAGCAAAGCAGGTCTCAGAGACCTGCTGAGTAACTTAAAGGCCCATCATTGCAAAGGACCAGACCTTGAATTTGTGCTCTCTACAGGCACCAGCAGCAATCCTGGCATTCCCAGAACTGCAGCGGCATGTGTGTTCTCCAGCCTACCACAGCCTGCCTGGGTTCAATCTCCACATCTCTCTCTTTCCTTCTCTCTCCTCTCTCACTCCCTTCCTCTCTCCTGTCTTGCTTCCCTCTCTTCTCGCTCCTCTCCTCTCTCCCTTCTCTCCTTTTTCTTTTCTTTGTCCTCTCCTCTCCTCTTTCCTGTCTCTATCTCTCCTTTTTCTCTCTCCTCTTCTGTTTGCTCTCCTCACTTCTCTCCTATCTCTTCTCTCATTTTTTCTTTTTTCTCTTCTCTCTCTTGTCTTACTCCTCTTCTTTCATCTCTCCTGTACTCTCTCCTCTCACTCACTCATTCTCTTTCTCTCCCTCTCCCTCCTTACTGCCTATATTTTTCTTGCTTATTTGTAAGTCTAAATTATGTGCTCTCTCTACATACAAGTGATTGTGTACTGTTTTCTTGAGAGGAAGTCTTTGAATTTTTGTATTTTGTTCTTGAGCCACACCTGAGTAAACCTGCTCAGGGTTTACTTCTGGATGTGCATTCAGGAATTCCTCCTGGCAATGTTCAGGGGACCATATAGGATGGTGGTAATCGAGTCTAGGTATAGAAGGCAGCACTAAATAAATAGAGAAAGACAAAATGAGGTTCTCAAAAATCCTGTTCCAAAAGAGAAGTTATGGAGCCTGAGTGATAGTACTGCAAGTAGACCAGAAGTGATTTCTGAATGCAGAGCCAGGAGTGAGCCCTGAGCACCTTCTGGGCATGGACCTTACCCTCTCTTCACCCCCCACCCCAGCACCATAATATCAAAAAGAGAAATTCCCTCTCCTCAACTTAAAAATAACAGAAAAAGGGGCCAAAGAGATAGCATGGAGGTAAGGCATTTGCCTTTCATGCTGAAGGATGGTGGTTCGAATCCCGACATCCTATATGGTCCCCTGTGCCTGCCAGGGGCAATTTCTGAGCATAGAGCCAGGAGTAACCTGTGAGCGCTGCCGGGTGTGACCCAAAAAAAAATTTACCACCATCTTTCACAGGACTTTTAAGAGTTCTTTATGTTTCTAGAAAATGCAAGCAAAAGTAGGATACTTGATGTTTGCTTTATTCAGAAAAAGTTAGGCCAAACTTATTTCTGCAGTAGAAATCTCTATCCTAAGTCATTTATTTTATCCTATTTCCTTTTTAAAATATTTTATCTCATTTTAGTTTAACCTACAATCTTATATTTGCAGTTTTGAGGACTCCCATCTGTAGTTATTAATAAAGATATTGTTTATATATAACAGTAAGTAATTTAACTTGATATACTTATTACTCATTTTGTGTTTTTTTTAATGTAGATCATATGTCTGTGACCCAGAATGAACAAGAAAACAAATCTAGTTTATTGCCCTCCACATCACATAAAAACTGCTTTCCAGAAGATTGCACATTTCTGTATGTATCTAAGTAAATTTTTGTTGTTGTTGTTTATTCAGAGAAAGTTAAGTTCACATTTTAAAAATCCTTACCTGGTCATTTTAATAGCTCACAAAACAACTTTTATTTTTTTAGAGATACTTTTGTTTTGGTTTGGTTTGGTTTGGTTTGGTTTTGGGGCCACACCTGGTGACTCTCAGTGGTTATTCCTGGCTATTCTCTCAGAAATCGCTCCTGGCTTGGGGACACCGGGGATCGAACCGAGGTTCATCTTGGATCAGCCTCGGTCCTCTTAGATATTCTTTTTTTTGGTGTGGGGGGGCGTTTGGGCCATACCCAGCAGTACTCAGGAGATACTCCTGGCTGTCTGCTCAGAAATAGCTCCTGGCAGCCCTGGGGGACCATATGGGACACAAGGATTTGAACCAACCACCTTTGGTCCTGGATCAGCTACTTGCAAGGCAAACACCGCTGTGCTATCTCTCCGGGCCCCTCTTAGATATTCTTTTTGGTTTTTGGGCCACATCCAGTGACGCTCAGGGGTTACTCCTGGCTATTCGCTCAGAAGTCGCTCCTGGCTTGGGGGACCATATGGGAAACCGGGGATCGAACCGCGGACCATCCTAGGCAGGCAAGGCAGGCACCTTACCTCCAGCGCCACCGCCCGGCACCCCCCCTTAGATATTCTTAACCTGATATACAACATAGAATTTTATTACCTTGGGGGCTGGAGCAATAGCAGAGCCATAGGGCACTTGCCTTGCACACAGCCAATCCAGGACAGACCTTGGTTTGATCCCTGGTGTCCTATATGGTTCCCCAAGCCAGGAGCAATTTCTAAGTGCATAGTCAGGAGTATCCCCTAAGCACTGCAGGGTGTGGCCCAAAAAGCAAAAAAATAAAAAAATTTTATTACCTTAAAAAAAAATTTTCAAAGGAGGCTCTGGAGATAAAGATAGTTCAAAGGACTAAAAACTTGCCTTAAATGCAAGAGTATCAGTTTTATAGCCATTTTATTTTGTGGTTCTCAGAGCTGGCTCCTGGCTCTGCATTCAGGGGTCACTCATGATAGACCAAGGGATCATGTGTAGTGCTGGGGATCAAACTCAGTAGGGCCAGGAACAAGGCAAGTGCCTTCCCACTGTACTATCAATCAGCTCCCTATAACAATGGATTTATAATAAGATGTAAAAAAATAAGTCACTTTGGAGGGCTGGAATGCATGAGCACCTTGCTGGGAATATTCCCCCAGCATTACCTCCCTTACCCCCACCAAAAAGTCAGTCATTCTGTAGTTGCTAGTATACAACTCATTCCAAGTATCTATGATTAAAAGAGGAGAAAAACATCCTGCTGTTCCTATACTAACTACATTTCAGGATAATCCAAGGATTGATGATGAAAATTTCTGCCTTAGATTTCTACACAGAAAATGTTAGTAAAAATGATAGGTGTATAATCATTCTTACTTCTCCCCACCTCAGAGATAAAGGGGTCTTAGACCATTGCCTTTAATTTTTTTTTTTTTTTTTTTTTTTTTTTTTTTTTGGTTTTTGGGCCACACCTAGTGACGCTCAGGGGTTACTCCTGGCTATGCACTCAGAGGTTGCTCCTGGCTTGGGGGACCATATGGGAACCACGCAGGCAAGGCAGGCACCTTACTACCTCCAGCGCCACCGCCCGGCCCCCATTGCCTTTAAATTAACTGAAAATTGATGTTTTATTTTTAGCTTTTTCTTTTTTATGCCAAAGATATCACATGCAAGTATGTGGTCTACCACTGAGCCACATGCTTCAGCCCTTGTTTTTGGTTAACTTATTTTTTTTGGGAGGTGGGGTCATATCCAGCAGTGCTCAGGGGTTACTCCTGGCTCCATGCTCAGAAATTGCTCCTGGCAGGCACGGGGGACCATATGGGGCACCGGGATTCGAACCGATGACCTTTTGCATGAAAGGCAAACGCCTTACCTCCATGCTATCTCCCGGGCCCCGGTTAACATCTACTGTTTCATTTTACAGGAATAAAGCCTGAGACTGGCATTTCTGAGCATGTAATAATATTCCTTAACATTTTATTGAGTGCATGCTCTACATTTGTTGGTGCATTGAAATCATCACATCTTTCTGAAATATACTGGAATTAGGTTGGTGTGATGAGAGATATTTGGTCTGTGTCCTGGTACTGGCACCTAGGTTCTAAAAGCCTTTGGAAAGAGCTTCTAGGATGAGCTTCAGGATATCTAGGATGCTAGAAAAACTAAAAAAATCTTAACTAGAAGTATGTTTTTGTGTTTGTTTTTGCCTTATCTCCCAACTTTCCAACAATGAGAAAGAGGTAGAAATTGGGATAATATCTGATTAAATTGTTGATCATTAGTTATCACCCAGTGGTCCCCTGAGCATGCCATGAGTGATTTCTGAGTACAGAGCCAGATGTAACTCCTAAGCACAATCAAGTGTGATCCCAAAACTAGAAAACAAACAATAAAAATAAGATTAAAAACAAAAACTAGCGGTGGCGCAAGTGGTAGGGCTTTTACCGTGCACACACTAGCCTAGGACAGACCACGTTCGTTCCCCTGGCATTCCATGTGGTCCCCCAAGCCAGGAGCAATTTCTGACTGCATAGCCAGGTGTAACCCCTGAGCCTCACTGAGTGTAGCCCAAAAATAAAAAAATAAAAATAACCAACTGTCCATTATGGTGGTAATTTGCTCCTGTTTTTTTCTTAAAACTAAAATAAGCCAGGCCGGAACAATAGCACAGCGGTAAGGCATTTGCTTTGCATGCAACCAACACAGGACGAACAGCAATTCAAATCCCAGCATCCCAAAAGGTCCTCCAAGCTTGCCAGGGATGACTTCTGAGCACAAAAGCCAGGAGTAACCGCTGAGCACCACTGGGTGTGACCCAAAAAACCAAAAACCAACAAAAAAAAAAAACCTAAAATAAGCCTGGGCTGGAGAGATAGGGCATTTGCCTTGCATACGACTGACCTGGGATGGGCTCAGGTTTGATTCCTGGCATTCTATATGGTGCCCTGCGCCTGCCAGGAGTGATTTCTGAATGTAGAGCCGAGAGTAACCCCTGAGTGCCACCAGATGTGAACCAACAACAAACAAAAACCTAAAATAAAAAATAAATGAATAAAAAACTAAAATAAGCCAGATTCTACAATAAACATTTTATCACATTATGTATCCACATAGAAACTATACTTCCTGACCACTTCTATATACCATATATGGGGTGTCTTTCCCAGCACTACTTCTTGAACCAAGTACCAAATAATTTTGAGACTACTCACATGGAGTCAATAGTTTAAAGGATCCACCCCCACAAAACTGATTGCCCTCTCTAGGATTCCAAAGTCCCAAGTCCCCACAATTCAAGTTAACCCGGTGTTTTTGAAACCTTCCTGAGATTTTATAATCCACTAGAAATTTGCACATAACCCAGGGAAGTACTTACTAGTAATTACTAATTACTATTGCCAGTTTATAATCAAAAGTAGACCAGAAAGAGCCAACAGGAAGATAAGCATAAAGTCTGGGATCTCTCAGAACCTCAAGGAGTTCACCAATCTGGAAGCTTCCAGGCTCTGTTGTTTAATTTTTTATTTGTTTGCTTTGGGAGGAGGCATACCCTGTGTCGCTCAGGGCTTACTCCTGGTTCTGCACTCAGGGATCACTCCTAATAATGCTCAAAAAGGACCATATGGGATAATGCCCTGATCAGCCGCTTATAAGGCAAATGACCTACCTGCTGATCACTCTAGCCCTGGGTGTTCGTTTTTATTAGAATCAAATTGTATTATAAACTTGAGGTATTAATAAGTAATTCATCTTAAACAGATATACAAATAAAGAAAGTCACTCTCTGGAAAATGATGTCGACATGAGAAAAAAAGAAGCATCATACCAAAGTCATACCTGTTCTGGTGCTTGTCTGATGAAAATGCCACCAGTCTTCAAGAGTGAAAATCCTCTGCAGCTCCCAATCAAATGCCACTTCCAAAGACAGCATGCAAAGACAAACTCACATTCTTCAGCACTCCATGTGAGTTATAAAACCCCTTGTGGAAGGAGTCTACGAAACATGGAGGAAGTTTTTCGTTACCTGCTTGAGACAGAGTGTAACTTTTTATTTACAGATAACTTTTCTTTCAATACCTATGTTCAGTTGACCCGGAATTACTCAAAGCAAGAAGTTTTTTCTGACGCGGATATTAGCAATGGAGTGGAATCAGTGCCCATTTCTTTCTGTAATGAAATTGACAATAGAAAGCTTCCACAGTTTAAATACAGAAAGACTATATGGCCACGAGCATATTACCTAAACAGCTTTTCCAAAATGTTCACTGATTCCTGTGACTGCTCTGAGGGCTGTATAGACATGTGAGTAGATAAACATGATGTTCTAAATAATCTGAATGGAGGGTTATTTGTCAAGAAGTCCTGATATTTATCAATTTGTCTGTCTGTCCTTCTTTAACTGCTTTACGAAAGATATATTCTCTCACTAACAAGAGAAAAAAGAAAACTCAGGGCCGGAGAGATAGCATGGAGGTAAGGCATGTGCCTTTCATGCAGAAGGTCGATGGTTCGAATCCTGGCATCCCATATGGTCCCCTGAGCCTGGCAGGAGTAATTTCCTAGAATAGAGCCAGGAGTAACCCCTGAATGCTGCTGAGTTTGACCCAAAAAATAACCATAGAAAGGAAGGGAGGAAGGAAGGAAGGAAGGAAAGAAGGAAGGAAGGAAG
>PVKC010054043.1:0-10040 GCA_004027635.1 Crocidura indochinensis | reverse complement strand
AAAAAAAAAAAAAAAAAAAAAAAAAAAAAGAAATTACTCCTGGCAGGGTTAGGGAACCATATGGGATTTAATTAATTGTGATACCTGGGATCAAACTCTGGGCCCCAGACTTGTCAAACATATCTGAGGCACTTCCTTGATCCTTAGATTTTCTTACCTATGAAGTGTGTGGGCCAGTAGATGTCCCAGTTATGCATGTACAGTGTGTTGAGGGTGCCTGGAACATAGCGAGAATTAAAGTCTTTATAAAATTCTGTGTGTGTGTGTGTCTGTCTGTCTGTCTGTCTGTGAGAGAGACAAAGACACATAATTGGTGAGCATTTTGGGTGGCTGGAGGACCATGTGGTTCCAGAGAAAGCATGAACTCAGTCGACTGAGCTGTCAGTATGACCTTTGTTTTACTCTATCCATGTTCAGTGGTAGGGAATACACAGTTGAATTATCTGTTCATAAGAAAATTCAATGGTGGGGCCCGGGAGATAGCATGGAGGTAAGGCGTTTACTTTTCATGCAAAAGGTCATCGGTTCGAATCCCGGTGTCTCATATGGTCCCCTGTGCCTGCCAGGAGCAATTTCTGAGCATGGAGCCAGGAGTAACCCCTGAGCACTGCTGGGTGTGACCCAAAAACGAACAAACAAAACAGGTCTCTCCCAGATTGACTGTATGCCAGGCAAATGCCCTATTACTGTGCTATCTCTCTAGCCTCTAAAGTAAAAAAAGTTTTAAAAAAAGGGAGTTGAGGGGCCGGAGTGGTGGTGCAAGTGGTAGGGCATTTTCCTTGCATGGGCTAACCTAGGATGGACCTCGGTTTGAACCCCTGGCGTCCAATATGATCCCCCAAGCCAGGGGTGATTTTTGAGCACATAGCCAGGAGTAACCCCTGACCATCACTGGTGTGGCCCAAAAATGAGAAAACAAAATAAAGGGGGGCAGGGGAATTAATTGGTGATTCTGTCCAAGGATGTGGTGGAACCTTGGAGATGTTTTTATTTTATTTTATTTTATTTTTTTTGGCCACAGCTCTTCATGCTCAACGGTTACTCCTGAGCATACAATAATGATTCACTACTGGTGGTACCCTGGGGCCATATGGGATGCTGGGTATTGAACCCAGATTGGCTGTATGTAAGGCAAGTGTCCTACCTACTATACTAACTTTCAGATCCCATTGGAAATGGAGAATTTTTTTGGGGTGGGGGGCGTTTGCCTTGCATGCAGAAGGACGATGGTTCGAATCCTGGCATCCCCAGCCTGCCAGGAACAATTTCTGAGTGTAGAGCCAGTAATAACCTCTGAGTACTGTCAGGTGTGACCCAAAAATCAAAAAACAAATAAACAAAAAAAAACATAAAAAACAAACAAAAAGCAAAATAGAAGACCCAGTAGCAGGAGTTTGGGGCCTGAATTGAGTATGGCATAGACTCCAGCCATCTGGACTGCCGATGTGTAGGCTTAGCCATTACTTTTATTTTTATTTATTTATTTATTTATTTATTTATTTATTTATTTATTTATTTATTTAGTTTTTGAACCATACCCGGCGATGCTCAGGGGTCACTTCTGGCTGTCTGCTCAGAAATAGCTCCTGGCAGGCACGGGGGACCATATGGGACACCGGGATTCGAACCAACCACCTTTGGTCCTGGATTGGCTGCTTGCAAGGCAAACACCGCTGTGCTATCTCTCCAGGCCCCCATTACTTTTATTTTAATTTGCTGTTTGTTTTTCTCTAGCCTAGATCTTGATTCTGCTAATCTGGACTCTGCCCGTTTTCGACTTGGACCTCAGCAGCACCAGGACATGGAACTCGTGGCTTGGCTCTCAATACGGAGCGTATGGACAGGTCCACGTTCCCTCATTTAGGTGCGTTTGAACACAGTCATTCTAGTTCTGTGTTGTATGATAAGTGCTCTTCATGCTCCTCCTCTACTGTACTGGCCTGACCCTCTCACACTTTGCCTGTCCAAGACAACTTCGTTGTCTTCTTGGGGATAATGAATTGTAAGCTTTATGCAAATGATAAAACAGATTTTGGCCACATTCCACGGCAATTAATTAAATGAGAATATCATCAATCAAATCTTGCCTCTTGTATTGATTACAAGAGGAAATACGTAAATGGCCTTTTAGGTGGCTTTATTTATTTAGTATGGTTTTTGGGTCATACCCAAGTTTGATCCCTGGCACTCCATATGGTTCCCCCAGTCTTCTAGGAGTGATATCCTTTAGTTTAGAGCCAGTAGTAAGCCCTGAGCACAAGTGGGTATGGCCCTAAAATAAACACACACACACACACACACACACACACACACACACACACACACACACACACGTGATTTAAGCGCCGGGCGGTGGCGCTGGAGGTAAGGTGCCTGCCTTCCCTGCGCTAGCCTAGGACAGACCGCGGTTGGATCCCCCGTGCCCCATATGGTCCCCCACGCCAGGGGTGACTTCTGAGCGCATAGCCAGGAGTAACCCCTGAGCGTCATTGGGTGTGGCCCCCCCCCAAAAAAAAAACAAAAAAAATCACATAGATGTGTGAGACTATTCTGCATCTATCTCTCTCCCTCTGACTTATTTCATTCAGTGTAGTAGTTTCCATGTCCATCCATGTATAGGAAAATTTCATGACTTCATTTATTCTGACGACTGCATAGTATTCCATCATGTATATGTGCCACAGTTTCTTTAGTCACTCATCTGTTGGTGGTTCTACGTTGGGGCCCACAACTGTGCTGCTACTTGGGCCCTGTGATGCCAGAGATTACGGGGGTCACTCTAGCAGTGCTGAGGCCTCTAGAGCTGTACCCAGTGATGCTTAAAGGATCATAGGTGCCAGGGGATTGAACTACAATTGACCACATGTGAGAAAAGCGCCTTATTATCTCTCTGGCTCTAAACAGTTTTATTTTCCACGCATTCCTTCCCGTTGTTGTTGCTGCTGGTTCATTCACTGCTTTTCTCTCTGATCTCTGTGTGGTCCTTTGTGGATACTTGTCAAATATATATGCGCAAATTCAATATGCCAGCTCAAATTGAACCTTTCAAACCAATTTCTTCTAAAGGCATTCTTATTTATTCAGTAGAAATCATTTGACACCGTGGCTGCTTTTTTCCCCCCCTCTTTTCTCTCTGAAGTTGCTCATGTGCTCTCCCTTGTCTGGTTGTCACTTTTATTGTTTTTTTTTTTTTGTTGTTGTTGTTGTTGTTGTTTTTTTTTTTTTTTTTTGGTTTTTGGCGACACCCAGTGACGCTCAAGGGTTACTCCTGGCTATGCCCTCAGAGGTCGCTCCTGGCTTGGGGGACCATATGGGAACCGGGGGATCGAACCGTGGTCCGTCTTAGGCAAGCGCAGGCACCTTCCCTCCAGCGCCACCGCCCGGCCCCATCACTTTTATAGTTTTAGTTGCCAGGATACTTGGACCAATACTGTGGACTCTTCCTTTACCTTTCTTAGGTACAAGACATTGAGCTCCGTTTCATACCTTTATGGCTTGTGTTCTACCACCGAGCCCTATATCCTTGGCCTAGCAGTTCATTCTTTTCCACTTTCCTCTCTGCCTGGAAACCCAGTGTTCTATGAAGTTATCCTGTTTACATTGGAGTTTGGCAATTCTGGGGTTTAAATGTACTGGGATCAAGCTGTTTTCCTGGCCTAGAAACAGGAGTGAGGAATGTTCAGCTTGTGAATTTTATTTTTTATTTTCATTTTTTTTTTGGATTTTTGGGTCCCACCCGGCAGTGCTCAGGGTTACTCCTGGCTCTACGCTCAGAAATCGCTCCTGGCAGGCTCCGGGGACCATATGGGATGCCGGGATTCAAACCACCGTCCTTCTACATGCAAGGCAAATGCCTTACCTCCATGCTATCTCTCCAGTCCTGGCTTATGAATTTTAAAAGTCCACAAGCTCCCATGATTTGGTACATGATGGGACAGATCCACATACTTCTCACAACCGCCCGTGGCCAGTCTGCCTGTGTTATCTGACCGCCAGTGATGTCCAAAGTATCCAGATGGCCCTGGGAGGACAAATAGTTCTTATCTTCATGATACTTGCCAGCCTCCTGCCTGGCTTCTTCCAGATTTCTCTTACCGTGGAGTCTCCATCATCAGCGTTGACTTCAAGACCCACTTTCTCTCTCTCTCTTTTTTTTTTTTTTTTGGGTTTTGGGCCACACCCAGTGACGCTCCTGGGTTACTCCTGGCTAAGCGCTCAGAAGTCGCCCCTGGCCTGGGGGACCATATGGGGCACTGAGGATCGAACCGAGGTCCGTCCAAGGCTAGCGCGGTAAGGCAGGCACCTTACCTCCAGAGCCACCACCCGGCCCCAAGACCCACTTTTTCAGTGTTGACCATAGCAAAACCATGCTCTTCCCTATGAACATGAGCACACGTGATACTTGCGTTGGGAAGTGTTTCTTGGATCCACCAGTTGTCCCAGTTCTGTTGAGTCAGAGAGCAAGTGCCTCTTATTTGTTTCCCTTGGATGGTCTAAGGGCCATCAAACTTTTTTACCAAACCATGACAAGAGAGGGGCTACTTAGGATATGAGGGTGAGAGGTCCTTGTCTGGTCCTTTTCCTCCTTCCCTCACCTTCAAAGACCCAAGGCTGCCTGGGCTGCAGGTCTGAATGATATAGAGGCCCAAAGATGCCAGGGCCCAGTGCTGCAAGGCTCACAGGGGCCTTTGGGACTTGGCTGCTGGCTAGGACCTGGTGCCCACCCAGGGATGCCAACATGTAGCAACTGCAGGCCTGGGACAAAGAGAGAGCAGGGAGAAGTAGAAACCAAGTATACTTTTTGGTTTTTGGTTTACACCTGGCAGCGCTCAGAAGTTACTCCTGGCTCTATGGTCAGAAATCACTCCTGGCAGGCTCAGGGGAACCATATGGGATGCCGGGGTTCAACCACTGTTCTTTTACATGCAAACGCCCTACCTCTATGCTAGCTCTCCAGCCCCCAACTATACTTTTTATTCCTCTGGTGTCTGAGGCCTGCTGCTACCGCCCAGGGGTTTCTGAGAGAGAAAGGAAGAAATAAGTGGAAATTCACTGGCCAGTGGTGGCCACGGGAGACCCTGTTACAAAAAAGAAAGATAAACAAATAGATACAAAGCAGGTGTCATCTCTTTGATGCTTGATCTCTGACTCCCTCGAAGACCAGCAGGCGCTGCTCTGGTCCCTATCTATCCTGAGCCCCCCTGCAAAGATCCAAGTTTTTCCTTTTATACCTGGCATGACAAGGGGGTGTGTCCAGGTTCAGTTGTCATTTATGGGGTGATCCAAGGGGTGCATTCAAGTCCAACTGCCATTACAGCATCACTCACCATTGGATCCTTAGATTTTGTGCTCCAGCCTTGAGGCTATTGTACAGTGTTATTTCCCATGGTTAGACATGTTGTATAATAAAAAATGCTGTGTTTTTAGTTGGATAAGGAGCCACAAGTATTAAATATTTACTGGAGAAATTGAATGGCTTGAAAAGCCTCTGTAAACACTGTGAGGATCATGGTCCTTACACAAGAGGAAAGGAGAGAAGAAATTAGAACAGTTGTGTAACATTCACTGTGAATGAGGACATTGGGCCCTTCTTTGCTCTCCTTCTTTGGTTGGATGTATTTTATTGATTTTTAATAAGGTGGTTTTTGTTTTATTGAAAATGCAAACTACGGGGCCTGAGCTGTGGCGCAAGTGGTAAGTCTAGGATGGACAGTGATTCAATCCCCCGGCATCCCATATGGTCTCCTAAGCCAGGAGCAACCCCTGAGCGTCACCAGGTGTGGCCGGAAAAAAAAAAAAAAAAAAAAAGAAGAAGATGCAAACTACAAATGGGATCCGTCTATGTAGAGTATAAGAGATTTGCTGATGGGGCCGGGCAGTGGCACTGGAGGTTAGGTACCTGCCTTTCCTGCGCTAGCCTAGGACGGACCGGACCGAGGTTCGATCCCCTGGTTCCCATTTGGTGGTCCCCCAGGCCAGGAGCGACTTCTGAGCGCATAGCCAGGAGTAACCCCTGAGCGCTACTGGGTGTGGCCCAAAAACAAAAACAAAAACAAAAAAAAAAAAAAGAAAGAGATTTGCTGATATGGGTATGGTGAAAAATTTCAATGAATCTGTACTAATAATATGCTTTTTCTGGGGGCGGGTGGGAAGGAAGCACACTTGGCAGTGCTCAGGGCTTAGTCCTGGCTCTGTGCTCAGGTATCACTCCTGGGGGACCATCTGGGGTGCTGGTGATTGAAACCAGGCACTGTACTATGGTCTTGTCCCACCTACTGTCTCTTTTTTTCAGTTGCCATATAAAACCAGATCCTGCAATCGAGTAATAAGATAAGGCCCATAGCCTGGTTTGGGTCTTAGGTGTTTTTATTTTTATTTTTTTCTCTTGAGTGGAGGTGTGCAAACCTTTGGGGGAGACCTCACAAAGGAGACCCAGGCTATGATTCTAAATCACCTTCTAGGCATGAACCCACTATTTTTTTAGGATTCTATTGCTTCCCTGCCTTTGACTTTTCTACTGCGCTTGTTTGGAATACTTGGATTTTTGTTTTGTTTTTGTTTTTGAGCCACACCTGGCGGTGCTCAGGGGTTACTCCTGGCTCTGTGCTCAGAAATCGCTCTTGGTGGGCACGGGAGACCATATGGGATGCTGGGATTTGAACCACCGTTGGTCCTGGGTCGGCTGCTTGCAAGGCAAATACCCTACTGCTGTGCTATCTCTCTGACCCAGAATACGTGGATTTCTGCCTGTGCAGTGTGTCTTGTGTGTCCCAGGGGTCCTCAAACTTTAAATAGGGGCCTAGTTCACTGTCCCTCAGACCATTGGAGGGCCAGACTATAGTAAAAACAAAAATTACGAAGAAATTCCTATGCACATTGCATACATCTTATTTTGATGTGAAGAAACAAAACGGGAACAGATACAATGTGTGGCCCGAGGGCCATAGTTTGAGGACCACTGGTGTTGTAGTGCAATCATGGTTGCTTTAGACACAGTCTTTAAATTTTCTTTTCTCTGTAGACCAGCACAGTCTGATACTGTTTCTTTGGGGGTGAGGGGGGAGGCCACACACCAGCATACTCAGAAATTGCTCCCGGCAGGCTCAGGGGACCATATGGGATGCTGGGGATTGAACCTGGGTCTGTCTGGATAGGCTTCATGCAAGGCCAAAGCTACCACTGTGCTATTGCTCTACCCCCTACAGTTTTAATACAAGTTATATGTAACTTTCTTGGCAGCTCAATTTAAATAAAGCTATCAAACCTAATTTTTAGATAAAGCTTCATAGGAATGACTTTTTTTTTTTTTTTTTTTTTTGTTGATCACATCTGGCAGAGCTCGGGGGTTCCTCCTGGCTCTCTGCTCAGAAATCACTCCTGGCAGGCACAGGGGACCTTATGGGATGCTGGGATTCGAACCACCATTGGTCCTGGGTCAGCCTGCAAGGCAAACGCCCTACCGCTGTGCTATCTCTCCGGCCCCAGGAATGGCTTTGAAAAAGCTTTGTGAAAATCAGGTCACTTTGCTGTGTTTTCCAGGCCTGATATGTATTTTGCAGGCACATCCCTCCTGGGTCGTACTGACAGTGGCCCAGGGCTGGGGCTTGGTGACCGCACCCGGGGCCACTTGATTTACTATTGAGTAAATGGTAAAGTTTCTAGCTTGTAAACTTCTGGCTATTTGGTTATTTCATAAGGTAGCCCAGTATATTCAGCCAATGTGATATAGCGGTCTTAGAAACCTTTTTTCCCTTCTTTATTTCCCTTTTCTCATCATTTTTCTCATCAGATGAAGAGGTTTCCTATTGCCAGAAAAGTGCTTCTGAATCAGTTTAGCTGGTAAATTCATATAGGTGTTGTTATTTTTAGGGCTACACCTGGTGACGCTCAGGTGTTACTCCTGGCTATGCATTCAGAAATTGCTCCTGGCTTGGCTCCTCATATGGGTTGCCAGGGGATCGAATTGTGGTCCGTCCTAGGCTAGTGCGTGCAAGGCAGACACCCTACCGCCTGCCCCACCGCTCTGCCTCGTAGGTGTTATTTTATTTTTATTTTATTTATTTATTTTTTTGGTTTTTGGGCCATACCCAGTGATGCTCAGGGGTTACTCCTGGCTATGCGCTCAGAAGTCGTCCCTGGCCTGGGGGACCATATGGGGCACCGGGGATCGAACCGCGGTCGGTCCAAGGCTAGTGCAGTAAGGCAGGCACCTTACCTTCAGCGCCACCGCCCGGCCCCCAATAGGTGTTATTTTTAGATGTGCTTATTCATTCACTTATGTTTCCCTGAAGGAAAAAAAAGTCATATATAAAACATGAGATAATATAGCATATGTTAATAAGCATATAACAATAAGCATTTGCCTTAACATAGCCACCTGATTTCATTCTTGGCACCATGTGTGTTTCCCAAGCACTACAAGGAGTGTAGCACTGTTGATACAGTTTTTTGGGAGGGAGGTTTTTTTTTTTTTCGGTTTTTTTCTGGGCTGGGGCGAGGCCACACACTGGTTGTGTTCAGAAATTGCTCCTGGCAGGCTCAGGGGACCATATGTATGCCACTGTCCTAGGTGGACATTTGCAAGGCAAATGTCCTAGCGCTGTGCTACCACTCCAGTTCCCCTGGACATTTTTTTTTTTTTTTTAATATTTTTGGGGATTGAGCCTCACTTGGGGGTATTCATTTGGGGGTGCTCAGAAGTGATCCTGGTCTGACTTAGATCACGTATAGTGAAAGGAATTGGATCAGGGTTGTGGCTGCATGCAAGGCAAGCAGCTCCCTGGCTCTTGGGTCCCCAGTGGGGTTTGGGGCCAAATCTGGCAGTTTTCAGCCGCTAGTCTGGGCTAGTTCTAGCTCGTGCTTGGGGTCATAAAGGCTGCTCAGGGATCAATCCTAGTTCTTCTGCATCTTAATTTTTAATTTTTATTTTTGGTGTTGTGTGGGTGGGTGTGTAAACATAGCCCAGAAATAAGAGTAGGAATTTTCCAAATGTTACATCATTTCAGCGAGAGGGGCTGTGTTTTTCAATCATAATTTAACCATGTCTATCTTCTTTCTTTCTTTCTTTGTTTAAAACTTGTTTTATTAAAGAATGTTTTTTTGATTTGTTTTAATTTTGGTCTATACCAGTGGTCCTCAAACTACGGCCCGAAGGCCACATACTGTATTTGTTCCCATTTTGTTTCTTCACTTCAAAATAAGGTATATGCAGTGTGCATAGGAATTTGTTCGTAGTTTTTGTTTTTACTATAGTCCGGCCTCCAACGATCTGAGGGACAGTGAACTGGCCCTCTGTTTACAAAGTTTGAGGACCCCTGGTCTATACTTTTGTTCTAAGGGTTACTCCTGGCTCTGCATTCAGGAATCATTCTTGGTGGCCTTGGGGACCATGCCAATGTCTGGATCAGTATGCAAGGCATGCTCTATTCACTGTACTATCTGGTCTCAATTCTTTTTTTTTTTCTGGCCCCAGTTCTTTATTTTTTTATTTTTATTTCATTTAATTTTTTTGGCCACACCCAGTGACACTTGGGTTACTCCTGGCTCTGTGCTCAGAAATTGCTCCTGGCCAGCTCAGGGGACCACATGGGATGTCACAGGAACCAAACACAGGTCCATCTGGGATAGACTGTATGCAAGGCAAACACTCCACCACTGTGCTATCACTCCAGCCCCTCTTCATTTTTTTTTTAAAGAATGGACCCATCCTTGGGTGCTGGGTGGAGTCATGGGGTACCAGGGATTGCATTCAAGCCTTTGTACATACCAAGTGTTTTAACAGTTGAATGATCTCCTAATCCCAGCTGATATAGTTGTTATTTTGTAATTCATAACTTTTTTTTTGTGGGGGCCGGGCAGTGTCGCGCTAACCCAGGACAGACCGAGGTTCGATTTCCCCTGGTTTCCCATATGGTCCCCCAAGCCAGGAGCGACTTCTGAGCGCATAGCCAGGAGTAACCCCTGAGTGTTACCAGGTGTGGCCCAAAAAACAAAACAAACAAACAAACAAACAAAAAAAAAACCAAAAAAAAAAAAAAAAA
>PVKC010054042.1:0-10052 GCA_004027635.1 Crocidura indochinensis | reverse complement strand
GCATTCTTCCAGGAAGCTCTGCAGCTGAGTATGTGCCCCCAAATAGTATCATAATTTTGAACTTGACAGCTTCACACCCCAATTTAACAGACTGGACATATAACAACAAGAACTTATTACACCTTCTGCTATATTAAATTTTGTTCGTTTGTTTGTTTTTGGGTCATATCCAGTAGCACTCAGGGATTACTCCTGGCTCTACATTCAGAAATCTCTCCTGGGAGGCTCGGGGAACCATATGGAATGCAGGGATTTGAACGACCATCCTTCTGCATGCAAGGCAAATGCCCCATCTCCATGCTATTTCTCAGGCCCTGAAGATACAATAATTTTCACAAATGAGCTTACTACTGTGGAAAGGTAAGAGGAGGAGACATGGCTGAAAGAAGTTAAGATGCAGGGTAAGCTAAGGATAGCATGCGTGTATGGTTGAGATTGACCACACAGGTGGTGGATAGGGTATGAATAAACCTGATACTCCCTGAAGCCTGTCTGAGTGAGTCTGATTCCCGCCACGACCACCTGAAGATGATAACCTGCTGGTAATAGGGGATGGAGCCATGTGGCCGGGGCCTAAAGACAAAGGCCTCCATCTCCACCATCCAAGCCCATCCTAAGGGCTGTTTTTCTACAGTACTGTACGTTTTCTTTCTTTCTTTTTTCTTTTCTTTTTGCCAGCAACTTTGCTTTCACTTATCTGGAAACAAATGTATTATGATCAACTATGTCAACTATGTGATGCGTTTTCTTTAAATAACTTTTTTGGGGTAGGGGTCACACCCGGCAGTGCTCAGGGGTTACTCCTGGCTCCATGCTCAGAAATTGCTCCTGGCAGGCACGGGGGACCATATGGGGCACCGGGATTCGAACCGATGACCTTTTGCATGAAAGGCAAACGCCTTACCTCCATGCTATCTCCCGGGCCCCTAAATAACTTTTTAAAAGATAAAAAAAGAATCCTCACCCTTGGCTGCTGCCTTTGCTGGCTACTTTTTTCTCTGTGCTTCCCGTGTCTTTCCAACCCCAGAATTTTGTTTGTTTTGTTTGTTTGTTTGCTTGTTTTGGGGCTCTCAGGCATTACTCTTGGCTCTGAGCTCAGAAATCATGCCTGGCAGGCTCAGGGGACCATATGGGATGCCAGATAGAACACGGGTCAGTCAGTCAGTCATGTGCAAGGGGAATGCCCTCCCTGATGTACTATAGCTCCAGCACATCTAATCCAAGAATTTTTGTCTCCTGTGGTTAAGAGGGTTCATTCACACAGGACAAGATGGAACTTATTCACTCCGCATGCTCATGCCCAGAATGATGAAAAGGAGTGTGTAAATTCAAGCTAAATAAACAACTAGACACATGGTGAACATGGTAGTGTTAGTGCTGGTTGCTCGGTGGACATGGTGCTAGTTAGCACACTGGGGAGACATCTCTGCAGAGATCTGAGTCTGCACCCTGGGACCCAACCCAGGGTTTTCCTATAAGGTTTGCTTTGAATGTAATGCCATAGTGGCTTCCAAAATAATGCAAGAGAACAATAAGATTTTGTTTAATTTTAGGGACCAGTGGGGAGTGTACTTGCCTTGCTGCAGCATCCCAAGGGTACCCCCCCAAATCACCAGGAGTCAGACCTGAGCACCTCAGGGGCTGTGTCCCCACCTCCCCTGTAAATTTTCTTTAATTTTTTTGATGTTATTGTGAACTTAGTCCTATACTAAGTTCCTCCATAGATGAGGGGGAATTTTTCTTTTCTGCCGGACTTTACTTGTCTATTCCTGCACCCCAAAAATGTTGTCTCTCACATAGTAATCTTCAAAATATTTTTTCTTCAGTTAGTGCTTACTTTCTCACTCTTGCCCCCCATATCTCTACACTTCTGCTTGAACTATGTTCCCTAATATAGGCATTTGAACATAACGGCATTAAAACCAACATCTCCCCCTTTCTTCCCTTGCTTTTCTTCTCTTTCTCTCCTTTTGACATTCTTTCCTTCTCTGAAATCAGTCCGTATGTGTGAAGCAGGCACTGACCCCTATTTCAGCAGCTCAGAGACCTGTATCTAGTTTCTAATCAAGGAGACATTATGGGCTTTGAAATCTGAACTGGTTCCTGGCAAGAAAGACCAATGTACTTAGTTGGATTCATTTTTCCAAAGATCCTGCATTTGCTCCCCCCACGTCTCCCCTACAGAGCTACTCTGTGACTTTCTTCCAGAGAATAGAATATGGGCCAAGGAACTGGCACAAAGGCCCAAAGTGCTCACATGGCATGTGGGCACTGATCTTAGACCCCAACTCTGCCTGGTCCCATCAGCACTGAGAGGTGTGGAAGTGAGGAGGAAGGAAGCACGGTTCATTTTCTCCACCCATCTGCCAGTGTTTTGTTTTGAATTTGTTTGATGTGGTACTCAGGGGCAACTCCTGGATCAGTGCTCAAAGAACCATTTGGTGCCAGGGATCAAACTCAGGTTGGATTGCATGTTGCTACTGTGTGAGGACATTTCCTCTCTGACATCGCTGTTGATAGAGCCATGGGCTGGTTGTGCCTGATGCTAAAAGCAGAGAAACCAATGGAAATGAGGGAAAACTCAGCTATATCTTAACAACATTTTGTTATTTATTTTGGGGGCCATATCCAGTGAATCTCCGGGAGCACTCCTTGAGGGGCTGGTTGATCTTATGAAGTGTCGGGGTATGACCCAACCCCCCCCAAATCCCTAAAACTTCTAGAACTCCATTTTCTCATTTAATGAGTCAATCCCTTATGGCTGAGAATACCACATTAGTGTCTTCCCAAATTTTGAACCTCAACTCTGCCTCCACTTATTAAGTAATTTTTTTTGACATGTTAGTGTTTTTTTTTTTATTTCTCTATATTTTTTCCATGAGCAGGAGCTTTCAGGGGGAGTGATTACCTATGTTTTTGAAAATTGCTGGCTGGCTGCTCTCTCCACTCATTAACTGTTCAGCAGGCAGCGAATGTGCCGCAGGGAATGAGGGTAATTGTTCATTCTAAGTGAGGAGGGTGAGAAAATGTTTGACAAATAAAACTTTCCACTTCTGCTTCCCTGGCCTGAAGCTGTGTCCCCTGCATGACTGCTGTGATGTAAGGGAGCAACACAAATAAAAGTCTGTTTTGTGGGGAAATGTGGCAGTTTTGTACCAACAGTGCTGGTGGGCACAGAGCATGGACCGACTCCTCAGCTTCTGAATCCACTGGGGCCCAATCTCAGGGTCACTGCAGTCTTCCTATTGCCTGTGTGAGTTAAGGATGGCTGAAATTGGCTAAATATTTTGGTAATGTTGGTGAATTCTGGTCAACAGCTTTGTTTATCCTTCCCAAAAGGACATGAATTGAGCAGACTTGGCCTTCACACCAAATGGTTGAGTCTCCATGGACAAAGCAAGTAAAGCGAGTTCCTTTGCTCTGTGTTCAAAATGGACCAACCTGTTGAGTTGGTCTACCAATTGATTTGGGACTCAGAAATTAGGCACTCCAGCAATTCTCAGCAAGCCCATCAGACCTGCAGCTGAAACTTGGGTCTCCCCAGCAATGCCGAGGGCCACCAGGACCATACTGATGGGGCTGGAAATCGCACCCTGCTAGATATACCATGACTATTCCATCTTCCCCTGTTGCTATTGAATCTGAAGACTGCAGAAATTTGGGGAAATCATGAAGATTTTTTTTTGCATTTTTTTACCCCATCTCTAGTAGATAGAGGCAAAAATACAAGTCTCATAAGTCTCTATTAGGGAAATAAAAAATGCATATTAACATGCTTTTGAAAATGCCAAACATGGAGCCAGTATAGTACATGAAGATAGTACAGTGGGGAGGGTGTTGACCTTGCATGTGCTGACCTGGTTTAATTCCTGGCACCCCATAGAATCTCCCTGAACACAGAGCCAAGAGTAATAATACCTGAGCATAGCTGGCGTGGTCCAAAACTCCAAAAAAGTAATAAATAAATACAAAATCAAAATTGGTGCTGGACAGGAAGGTAGGGTGCTTGCCTTGTATGTGGCAGACTACAGTTCAGTTTCCAGCACCCTGAGCTCTGCCAAGAATGATCCTTAAGTGCAGAACAAGTAATATGCCTGATCACCACAGGGTGTGGCCCCAACTCCCCCAAAAAAGAGTAATAAAAGTAATTAAAATGTCAAATGTATATCAAATTTATTCTGTAGTATCATCTAGTAAGTGCAGAAGAACTTCGACCTTCTGCTTTGATTTCTTTCCCTATTTAACCATTCTATATTCACAATCCCACTAAAATAGATGGGGAAAAAAGGGTTCTGTGTTGCATGAACTAACCAGCCGTTGTTAGTTCCTTTCAACAAAACAAACTGGTGACTCAGTCAAAAAGTCCATTTTCATGGTTAGCTCTGTATATAAAAATTGTGGGCTTGAAAGATATCAGATGCTAAATATTTAACTCAATACAAGGCATGTGAATTAGTATTTCCGTTCAAACATCTCTATACAATTGGAGCCAAATGGACTTTTTATTACATATTCATTTCTCAGCAAAGAAAGCCAAATCCCCCCTTTGGGGGTGTACATCTGTGTATGTCTGTGGGAATGTGAGTGTTTTATAAATATTTGCTATTTAGTAGATATTTCCCCCCCAAGCAGATCACATGTTCATTAGCCACTTCCAAGAATTTATGCTTCTCAAAACTAAGCTAACTTAAAGAACAACATTTGTGGATGGAAAACAGGTCTATTTTCTATAAAAAGAAATATCCTACTAGAATCTGCTTTTAAAAATATTGTTTCTTGGGACTGTAATGATAGCACAGCAGTAGAGCACTTGCCTTGCACATGGCTGACCCAGAACAGACCTGGGTTCTATTTCTGGCATCCCACATGGTCCCCTGAGCCTGCCAGGAGTGACCCCTGAGCCCCACCAGATGTGGCCCAAAAACATAAATAAATAAATAAATTTTTGTTTTGTTTTTGGGTCACATTCAGCAGCTCTCATGGGTTACTCCTGGCTCTATGCTCAGAAATTATTCCTGGCAGGCTCGAGGGACCATATGGGATGCCAGGATTAAAACCACCGTCTTTCTGCATGCAAGGTAAATACTCTACCTCCATGTTATCTCTCTGGCCCCTTAAATAAATATTAAAAGAAAAAAACTTTTTTTCTTGGAGGGAGCTGGCCTGATAGTAAAGCTGGGAGGGCATTTTTGTTGAGTGATGCTGAACCAAATTTGATCTCCAGCATCAAACACCATCACAAGAGTAAACCCTGAATGCAGAATCAGGCATGACTTCTGAGCATAGCTAGGTGTGGCCTCAAAACTAATATTATTTTTTCCCTTGCAGTTGGAGAGCTAATATAGCAAGTAAGGCAATTGCCTCGCATGAGGCTGACCCTGTTTCAACTCTCCACATCCTATATAGTTCCCTGAATCCATGGAGATGGGGTGATTTATTAGCACAGAGCCAGGAATAAGCCAAACGCAGCTAGGTGTGGCCCAACCCCAACCTTATTATTTAATCAATTAATCAATTAATTATTGTTTCTTAAGTCCATATGAGAACTTTGAAAATCTATAGAAGTTTCTATGGCCAGAGAGAAGGTCCAAGGGTTAATTTACTTGTTTTGCAGACAACTGATACCAGACAAATCTCCAGAACTGAATAGGATTCATATGTCCCACCTGCAGTGACCCCCTCAGCACTAACTTAGTAGAAAGCCTTGGACACAAATGGGTATGACTCCCCAAAACCAAAAAAAAAAAAGTTAAAGGCAAATCATATTTTGAAAGTTTCTTAACTCAGATCTGTACAGGCATCATTTAGTCATAAATATATAACTTGCCCCTGCTCATTTACAGAGACACACTTTCCCTGCTCAAATCTCTATTCCTTCTATCTACATTTTGCTGGCTCAAACCATGTAGAACACTGGCATTTTTTTTCTCATTAGGATACCAGCTACTTAACATATATATTTCCAAATTTAAAAATAAAGGAGGGAAATTTTAAGATATCTTAATCCAACACAATAGTTCACTGAAATATGTCCATAATTGTGCCTAGTCATTAGTTAGCATACACTCATTAACTGCTCAGTTACCAAACTCACCCCCAATCAACTACACAGAAATTCTGACTAATAGAAAATCAGCATTTTTAATAAGCGTTATGGTATTTCTGATCTGGTCATGAAAAGCATCAGGTGTCCACATGCCCGAGATGAGTGCAGATGGGCCCCTCCCAAATTCTTGCACCATCTTTGTTCCCCCAGAGAAACATGAGATGAAGGGCTAGAATCTTAGAGGAAGCAATGGACTTCCCTTCATAAGCTGACAGCAATATGTGAGTCTTCCTTTGTTATGCTGAACTGGGTGCTCTCCATTGCTTTGAAAACTAGCAACCACTTGAGAAGGTTCAGTGGTTACTATACAACACATGAAAACTTTCAAGTGTGCCACTTTCTACCAAGGAGAAGGAGGTGGTGATTGGCTGTAGAAGCTGTCTAAAGCATATGGCATCTTCATGACAGCTGCTTCCTGGCTTTGGACATCACTGTTCCCACAACTGTTGAGTGAAGTCTCAATGTGGTTTCAGGATGTATGTACCTGATCATCCTGATGATGAATATTTGTCCATGCATCACATGTCATTTTTTGGTTGAAGAACTTTCTATTCAGATCTTCTGCTTATATTTTTATTGGATTGCTTGATTTTGTTCTTGTTGCTATTCTTGCTGAGTTATGTGAGTTCTCTCTCTTTTCACAAACTAATCCCTTTTTGATAGTACAGAATGCCAAACACTCGCTTTGTATGTGACTTCAGCAGCTACAACATAGATTCGAATCCCCAATACCACCTATACCCCCAGCAACACCAGAGTCTCTCATGAGCACAGAGTCAGGAAGAGTCTAAATCTCTCATTCCTCAAAAAATCCCTTCACATAGGGGCTAGAATGATAATACAGTGGTTCAGGCATTTGCCTTGTACACAACTAATCCAGGTTGGATCCCCAGCATTCTATATTGTCCCCTATGTATTTATAAGAGGAATTCCTGAATGCAGAACCAGGAGTAATCCCTGAACATTGGTATGTGTGGCTCAAGTGCCCCTCATCGCCCCCCAAACTTAAAAACTTTACAAAGAAAAGCAAATCTTTTTTGGATGTGCAGTGGTTGTGGATATCTTTTCTCACTTAATAGGTTGCTTTTCATTTTTGTGGTGACTCCTATGCTCATGCGTAAGTTTCAAGTTCACTACTGTGCCATTTTGGGGTCCTTTGTTTTTTGGTGGTCATTGGAGTCAAATTCCTAAGGCAGTTGTGGTGGTGGAGATAAGTAAACACTTCTACATTGCTGATTGAAATAGAAATTGGCATAGATAGAAAAACATAAAGTGACCTGAGTGATAGCACAGTGGGGAAGCCATTTGCCTTGCAACTGCCAATTCAGGACAGACCTGGGTTCAATCTTCGGCATCCCATAATGTCACCTGAGCCTTCTAAGAGAAATTTCTGAACACAGAGCCAGGAATAACCTCTGAGTGCTGTTAACTGTGGCCCCAAAACAAACAAAAACAAAAGCAGAAATTGGCACAGATACTGCGAAAAGCTATATGAAATTACTGATAAACACTAAAAAGAGCTGCCTTATGATCTAGCAATTCCAGGTATAGGTTTCTATCTGATGAATGTAGAAACGCTGATTTGGAGAGATATGTGTACTGATAATCAAGCATACTCACAAAAGGCAAAGTATTTGAACAGCTTTGCCAGATGACTGGGTGAGGAGAGGGTGGTCCATATATATATATATATATATATATATATATATATATATATATATATATATATATATATATATATGGCACTGTGATAACACATGCTTACTGAAATCAGTCAGCAAAAGAAAGACTAATATTGTCTTATTTCATATGTGTAACATAAAGGGAGAAAGCAATGAATGAACATAATGAAACAAAGCAAACCCTCATATTCTGACAACAGTTACCAAAGGGGAAAGGAGAATGAATGACAGGGTACCTATGTCTACTGGGTGGCTGGAGATGATCACTAAACCTTTGGTGATGAGTGTTGTGTAGCTGTCCATTTATTGAGGTGTGAAGTTGTACTCCTTATATACCCAGGAGAATTCCAATATGTAGGAAACCAATATTGCCCTCATTAAAGAAAAAAAATTGGGGCCTTCAGTACAAACTCCAGACCACTGTGGTTATCTGTTATGTATCATCATTTAAATCAACACTTTTTTTTTAATTTTCTCTCTGATATAGCATCTCCTTGATGACAGATATAAAGCATGCATTCTATCCTCAAAGACTAGTTTTAGAGAGAAAACATGGAGAGATGAAACAAGAAAACAGTTAAAATGACAAAAAAAATCTCATCTTTCTCTCCTAAGAACAACTGGAATTTGAAATTATAAGATATTTGTGAGTATACAAAAGTATTTCCTTGCAGGTTTCAAAAATGAGTAAAAAGAGGCTGAGGATGGGACCCATGGTAGTACACTTGTCATTTTCTTTTTTCTTTTTTTCACACACTTGGTGGTACTCAGGGCTTACTCCTGATTTCATGCTTAGGAATCACTCCTGGCAGTGTGTATTGGAGGGGCAGCATTCAGTTCTAGGGATCAAACTGGAGTCAAAAAGATGCAAGGCAAGTGCCTTACCCTCCATACTATCTCTTTGGCCCCCACAGCACTTATCTCGCATGTGTGATATTCTATGTGTCACATCCTATGGATATCCTGGCACTCCCCAAACAAAAATGCTCTGGGGAACCGCCCCAAATAATAAATGTAAAAAAAAAGGTGGGGGGTTAAAAAAAAAACACCAGTCACCTAAGTATCTTTGAAAGCTATGCGGGCCCCACCCTCAAAAGTCATGACTTAAGTGACCTGGGTAGGGCCCAAAAAAGTTTAACAAAGTGAACAAACTTTCAGGTGCTTTGCAACATGCTGCCAAAGTTGAGAATCATGGAGTCAGACTATGATGCTGAAGAAAGAAGAAGAAAAAGTAAAAGTGCCTGAATGGTGACTGTTCATTTGCCCATTCACTTGTTCAATAAAGAATATTTGCCATGTTTGTTCACCAGCCACTGACAAGGTGGTGACTCAAACGAAATGCCTGAGAAATGAAGTTTGGAGCTTCCCATCCAGCCAAGAGGCTCCACAAAAGCAAACTACTATATATAGCATAACACGCTCCAATAATCCTGGTATGTTTGTGGTACGCCCTTTCAGTCTTCATAACTGGGATATAAGGATATCAGTCTTCAGTCTGTCCTGAATAATATCAGAATATTAGAATATAATATTAGAGCATAAAAATGCTAACTGGTGCCACCTTTGAGTTTTTAAATGCTCAAAGGTCAGAAGAACTCTCAGAGGATAATCAAGGAAACAAAGACTGATAGGTATCTCCCCAAAGCTTTGGGGAGGCTGCTGCTTGCACTGGGAAGGGAAACTCAATAGTAGCAGCAAGTGCGGATGCAGCAAAGAAGGGGAGCTTGGAACAATTTTCTGAGAAGACACATTTGTTTACTAAGAGAAATTCTGGGGAGTGAAGATGGGAATAACCTGTTTTCTGCTTTTTGTTTTGTTTTGTTATTGGATCCATCAGGCTCTGTGATCAGGGATCCCTCCTGGCAGGGCTCAGAAGGTCATATGGGATGCAGAGGAATATACCTGAGTCAGCATTATGTCAGACAAGTGCCCTTCTTGTTGTGCTATCCCTTTGGCCCCCTTTTCTACTTTGTAAACCTCCATGTGTTCCTATCATGGGACAACCTGAGCAGGATTCTGGGAAATAACAGGTTCTTGTTCAGGATCCAGGCTAGATGACCTCCAAGAGCTCAACACTATCTTCAGATCTAAATGTGATAGTCCTAGGCTGGAAAGAGGCCTCAGGAGGCTGAGTTCAGAGTTCAGATGTGAGCAGCTCAGCTTTGATTTTGTGGTCCTTGGAGTCACACCAAGAAGCAAATCTTGGGGCCCGGGAGATAGCATGGAGGTAAGGCATTTGCCTTTCATGCAAAAGGTCATCTGTT
>PVKC010054041.1:0-10039 GCA_004027635.1 Crocidura indochinensis | reverse complement strand
TATCCGTTTTTTTTTTTGTTTGTTTGTTTGTTTTTTTTTTTTTTTTTTTTTTTTGCCAGTGAACCCTCCCCGTTCCACCAAGTCCCTCAGAGTCAGGTAATTTCCACTTGGTCATTCCACTCTCCTCTGCACCAGAGACCCCACTATATCTTTGCCTGATGACAGCCGGTGGAAGCTAGCCAATGAGTGGAAAGCAAGAAGCAGTGCTAAGGTGTTACACTAGGCCTGACCTGAGGCTTCTCAGTATTGCCCTCTTTTCATTGGCTACAACTAAGTCATGAGGTCTCCTGGTAGCAAGGGAAGCTGGGAAATGTAGTGCATTCGAGTGTGTAGGCATTAAAAAGGGGAAAAAATGTAGCTAGCTTGTCTCTGCTGTACCCCCTAGGGACCCACTACCAAGTTGCTGCTTTCAATGTTGCATGCCTTATTTTTATGCATATGGATATCACAACCGTGCTATTTTTTGGGAATTTGGGGCACTGAAGATAGTTCTTTCTCTGGCTTAGGCTCCATGAGAGACAAAAATATTTAGACATAATATACTTCTTGGCTATCATTTACTATCAGATATCTTAAGTTATTTGGGTGACAGTGGAAGATCCAGGATTGCTATAATGAAAAATAGGGTTTCCTATAATAGTCCATTTGTTTTCTGCTACTTGAAACCTAGTTCCCAAGAAAGCTAAAGTTCATATAGGACAGAGCAGGGCTGCACATGAGTGACATTCGTGTGTTCATGAGAAAATCATTTCATGGGCTAGAAATGAGTCCTTTAGTAATACCCAGGAGTCATAATGTCTGTGACATAATGAACCTTCCTAAATTACAGCCTACACTAATTAGATCACTTATTGCTACATTCCAGACCCTGAAACAATTTGCTTAAAGTGATAGTTACCTCTAATGAAAAGATACATAACGGAAAATGTCAGCAACCTTTTAAAGTCACCACGACTTATCTCAGGGACTGTCAAGACATAGTGAATCTGGTGGGGGGACACAATCTCCATTTCCTCCTCACATAGGTTAGTACTTTATGATGATTGGAAAATAGAATTGCTTGGGTTGTAGGAGGTGTGGTAAGGGTGGGGGTTGCCCTCCAGCCCCTTTACTTCTAGACCCCTCCACAGGGGGCCTGCAGCAGAAACACCCCCAGGATCTTGTCTAGAAAGATCTATAGTTATGGCAATTTCCAGCATGGCCTCTCCTTGACTGTCTTGCTACAGGACAAGTTTCTGTATCTCCCCAAGCTTTTCCTGAACAGAGGGTATTTCATGGCTGCTTCTCTCATGAGGTTAAATCAGAGGTGACTGAGAGAATGTGGGACAGAAAAATACTGGATGTGGAAAGCAAGGGGCATTTTAGGTCTCAGCAGAACCCCCAAAGGCGTTGATGTTAAAGGTATGACCAAGACTCAGAGAACTAGGAAGGATAGCTATGAGGCCATCTCCACTCAGAAGACCACAAAAAGAAGCTGTTGTCAAGATCTGGAAGAGAGGAACATCCTAAAGGAGACTTTGGGAGCCTTTGTTGGGCTTTCTGTGAGGCCCTAGAGCCTCCTAGGAAAGAAGTGAAAGAATACAGTGTCCATCTCATTCTTCTCTTCTTTCCATTTGTCTCTCATGCCAGACTCCCTAGGGGCCATCCCTTTTGGATGATGGGGGCAGAAAGCAGGAATGATTGGGAACTCTGATGGTCATAGTGAACTTCAGTTCTCAAGACCCCAAAGCAGAAGCAACTTTAGGGGTGGGCCATGAACCCTGTCTGCCATCTTCTCTATTCCCCATTCTCTCCCCAGCCTGGGAACTTACCCTCAGTTCAGGTCTTTTTGCATCTGATTAATGATGTCTCCATGCCCTGAAAACTGCCAGAAGTTTCCTTGAGTGTGAGAACCCAAGAATCTGAGACCCATAGGAACAATAATTTTATTTCTGTTAGGGGAAAAATGGCTTCAAAAATGGAGTCTGAATTATATCAAGAGGTGTTACTTACTCTTATCTAAGGCAAATTATTTTAAAAAGCAAATTACATCTTTTCACTATAATCACTCATTTCTTAAATGATTTTATAAATCTGAATGTTTTTTATGTTTATTTAAAATATAACTTTGCCCTAGATCTCATCAGTTATTTGTGCATTCTAACAAAATGGAAAGACATGTGAATTTTTATTGGTGGCAGGAAATATGCACTGGTGAAGGTTGTTGTACATTGTATGACTGTGACTAAATCATGAACAACTTTATCTGCAAAAAAAAAATACGGTAGTATGAACAACCTTGTAGCCATGATGTTTAAATAAAAATATATGTACATTTATATATAAAAAAATGGAGTCTGGATGCATATTGAGCACCTGGTGGTAAAGACTGCAGACAGCAAACAGACTCCTTGGTGGTTCTGAGGTTTGTGACTTATACACGTGCTTCATAAAAACCTTGGAGACAGTTCAAAAATAAATAAAAAAGGAGTCTGTTTGCTGTACTCCTTCTTAAGGAGAATCTGGAACTGAAAGGGGCTAAATTGCTTCTCATGTGGAGGCTCTAACAGGAGGTGTTGGGTCATCCTAGGTGCTGAGGAATTGCCTGGGGAACATGGGAGCTCTCTGAGTTTGGGGAATTCTCATGAAAACCTTTGGTATCTACTTCCCCTGGAAAAGAACAGTAGCTATTTGCAACATTTATTTGCCTTTAGGTTGGAGGGTCAATAGTCATTGTTGATAATAGCAACAATTCCTTTTTATGAATTAGGTAATCTATTAATGTTTTCCCTTTTCTCCTCAGAACAGCTTTATGAAGGAGTTGGAGATGAAGACACAATCCTAAGATCTTAAGACACTTTCCCAAGGCTAGTATGTGATGTGGTGTCTTATTCATAGTGGTGTGGTTTGTCTATGTGTTATGTACTAGAGGACAAGTGGTATGTGTATGCATTTATTTGTATGTGTTGTAGAGGATGACAAGATGCTTCTACTTCCCTAAATGCTTTTTCCCTTCTCTTCCTCTGAACTTCCTCCAGAATTAAAAACCCAGAAAAGAGAACGAAAAACTTTGGGAAGCGGTTGAGCAGAACTCTTGTCCACTCCTATTGGTCAAGGAAAGGTGGAACATCTTGATTACAATCTCTTCAAGTCTGTATAGAGTTAGAGAAGGATCACTGGCTCTAAAGAAATGAAGTTTTGGGGCTCGGGAGATAGCATGGAGGTAAGGCATTTGCCTTTCATGCAAAAAGCCATCGGTTCGAATCCCAGTACCCCATATGGTCCCCTGTGCCTGCCAGGAGCAATTTCTGAGCATGGAGCCAGGAGTAACCCCTGAGCACTGCCGGGTGTGACCCAAAAACCAAAAAAAAAGAGAGAAAAAAAAAAGAAATGAAGTTTTACAAAAAAGAGAAACATTTACTCTGGGATATTGAAAAATTAATCGATGTTCTCTCTGTAGGACATTGTCATGGTTCTAGATTTCTGCTCCTACCCTCTACTTCCCCACAAGGTGATTAAGCAAGTGACACTATCTTTACAGTAGAGGAGAAGCAGGAACTTAAAGAACTAAGTGACCTTCCCTCTAATTGAAAGCATCTAACAAACCACTGCTTTGCCTGCTGTCCCTCTCACCCACCTTGCCAGCCTTCAGTCTATGTCTGCTTAGGCCATCCAATGCCTGCCCAGGGAAAGGCTGAAGAGAGCCTAAGTGACCACAATTGTCCTCCTCCAGCCTAGATGGAGGCATTTTGGGCCTTGGTCAGGAGAGGGTGAGGTGCATTTTCCTGACAATTTGAACAGGTTGATCATTGCCATCATCTGCTGCGACCTTGCTTTGCTGGAGGGAGATGCTGGAGCATGTATGGGCAGCAAGTGAGGATAGATTGCATAATTCCAGCTGAGCAAGTCAGATTGGGAAGGTTTGATTCCAAAACCATGATAAAAAGCAAAGTAGATTCTCCTCTGGTCTACAAAATTGTCAGCAGGCCTGAAATGTGGGTTTCCTGAGTTCTGGGAAAACTCTGCCTGGGAAATTTTCTCCTTTAGTTTCCAGGCAAGGCTCAGAACCAGAAGAATTTGGAACTGAAGTTTCTGTTTTGCTGTTAAAACCGAGTCAAAGTCAAATATCTATAACTCCCAGGGATGCAACTAGAGGGCCCCATTGCCAAAAGAGAAAAGTTGAAACAACACTCAAATAATGGTATACCAAGTGTTTCCAATACTAACTTCTACTTATTCATGGAAAAAATGAACTCTTTCACAGAGTAGAGACCTTTAAAGTAAAGCGAACTCAGACAGGGCCTGCTGCCTGTGGCCCCTTCTGTATTGCTGAATCTGTGTTCCAATAAAACTTTATTAGCATTAACAGGTGGACTAAATTTGACTCTTGGGTCTTGGCTTCTGGTATGTAAAATATTTGTCTATATTTCTCTAAAATCTGTCTGTAACATTTACTGATTGACTGCTTAGCAATGCTTTCTCATTGGCATTTGTCTTGTAACAGAGTTCTGAGTGGGAACTGATTTTAACAAACTTTTATGACACTCTTTTGAGTGGCTACATTGTTTTGGAATATGGATATGAATAACAGGGACCAGGGACTCACCCCTAACATGAACTTCTAGTGATGCAACAGCTGTAAGTAAGTACAAGCGCTAGGGTACCATACAGGGCAAACCTCTAATTCAGACCAGAGGTGGCAGATGGCTTCTCAAAGCATGTGACAGACCCACAGAGTGAGGGCAACCAGTGCTTTAGCTGATCCTCCAAGATGAGTGACCTGGGAAATGCTTGCCTCCTGGGGTCCTGGCATCTGCCCTGCCCAAAGCTGGAAGCAGAGTCCTGGGAGGTGGCCTGGCCACAGAAGCTGAGAGCCAGATGATCAGATGGGGAGAAGCTGCCGCAGACTATAAGCCTTGGCCTTGAATCGAGATGTGAGCGGGAACTAGAGTTTCATCACGCTGAGCAACTAAAATTCTTAAGTGTTATTGGTGAAGGAAGTTTGTCAGGAACTTGGCACACCTGCATCTCAGCTCATAAAAACTCGTCCACAGTCCTCTGAAGTAGGGACCCAATTTGACAAACAAGAGTGCTGAATCTTAGAGAACTTAAGTGGCCTAGTCAGGGTCACTTGGCCCCGAAAGAAGCCCAGAGAACTCTGTCTCCTAAAACCAAGCTTTCAGACGGTCAATCAGTGACTCTGGTTGGGATGGTTGCCTTACTGGCTGCTGCAGGCTTGAAGAAATAGGGGACTGTGTTGTCCCAGGACATGTATTAATGGGATGAGACAGGAGTTCCCCAGGGCCGAAGCCCGAGGGCCAGAGGCCAGACAGGAGAGGGCAGTTCTCCTCGGAGACAAGCCGGTTTTCCAGGACTTTGGAGACTGGTGTCTGCAGCCCTGGGTGGAGCCGCCTCGCCCCAGACCCCAGGTGCCTCCTGGGCCGTGGGAGAGAGATGGGAGGCAGCTCTGAGCCAGAGGACCCCCAGGCTCCCGTCTCCCTCTGCCTGCTCCTTTGCAAATGTTTTTCTTCGCGGGGCCTGTGAGGTACCTCTTTCTTTGTAGCCAGCATGTCCACGCTGACAGGCTAAAACTGCTTGCTTGCTTTTAAGTGTCAGGAGATGTAAATAGTTTGAGTCTTCAGTGGTTTCTGATTGAATCTCCTTTTGAAGTAATGATAGCCATAATTTAAAGCAACAGTTACCATATTTTCCTGGCTGGCTGGCCTTCTTTGAAGCACTAAGTATAAATCTGCTTAAAATCTTAAAATAGCTGTAGCTCTGTCTCAATATTCTAGCAGGAGCCAGGGCGATCCGGACTCTAATTGCCGTCATCTGTAACTAATAGCGGCCGCGCAGTGGGCTCGTGACAAGGTGGCTGGGAGAATTGCTCTGACATGGACAGGAAGGGGGAGGCAGAGACATGGTCCCCCTGGGGGACCCGTGGCTTTGGTTGGAGTTCGGAAGAAACCCGTCTGAAATTAGGACCAAATGGGGTGTAGGTTGTTAGAATTTTCAAGACCATCTTTACTAGGTCTAACTGGGAATCTGGCTTGGAAGAAACCTCCTTGAAAAATAGAAAGGCGTGAGTCTGAGCTGAGGGAATTCCTAGGGATGGTCCTTTGCTTGGGATAAGAGATATGATCTTCCTCTGTATAAGACAAGGCCAGGGTGCCTGTCTCCAGTGGGGAATAACATGGTCTCTGACCAATGCATCTATAAAGTCATTTGCATCAGAAATTGACTCGCGTCTCATCTCCATTCATGAAGGATAACTTAGGAAAAGCCCTACTCTGTGCAGGGCAGTGAACTCAGCAGCTGGCCACCCTAACATTTACATTTATAAACATTGTAGAAAGAAAGTAGAGAAGGAAGAGTGTAGGAGACAGAAATAAAGAAGGACGTGCTAGGGCTGTAATTCTAAATAGACTTATCACAGAGAAAGGCACATTCATTGGCATTTCCACCATCAATTTTTGTGTAAACTTTTTAATGAAAAGTACGCTAAAATGTATCTTAATAGATAGAGCCTGAAAAATCCTGGTAGGGAAGATTGAGGAAAGTTAGCAATGCTTATCTTTGAGTGCCAGGAATATGGGTGATGTTATCTTCTGCTTTCACATGCCTGCATTTTCTAAATATCTTATGATAAAGACACATGCTTGGGGGAAAACATGGAAATTGGATTTGGCAGGTCCTTCATAAGTCAAACAGAATTATCATATGATCCAGAAATTCCACTCTTGGGTGGAATGGGACTGAACCCTTCCCCAAACCAAAATAGGTGTTCAAATAAAAACTTGGGTGAATGTCCATAGTCACAATAGTCAAATAGTTGAAATACCTAAACATCCATCAGTAAAAGAATGGAAGATCATCATGTGGAATTTCACCCCCTGGAATATTATTTAGACATAAAAATGAAGGAGATGCTGATGTTTGCCATGGTGTGGATAAAGCTGGGAAACATTATGATGAACTGAGGAGACAGTTTAAGTGGTAGAATATGCAGCTAGCATGAGTGGGGAATTCCACCCATGTACCTCCTGGACCCTCCTGGCACTGGCTTGAATGTAGCCTTGGTGGCTTCAAAATATCACCAGACTCAACATTGCTGGGAATGCCTTAGGACCCTCAGCTCCCACTGAATGTGTTTCATATTAATGATTGGTTTTGTTGGGCTGGTTTGGTGGCGCTAGAGGTAAGGTGTCTGCCTTGCAAGTACTAGCCAAGGAAGGACTGCGTTCGATCTCCCGGCATCCCATATGGTCCCCCTCAAGCCAGGCGCAATCCTCCTCAAGCCAGGGGCAATTTCTGAGCGCTTAGCCAGGAGTAACCCCTGAACATCAAACGGGTGTGGCCCAAAAAAACCAAAAAAAAAATTAGTTTTGTTCTGGGGCATACCTGGCAATGTTCCGGGATTACTCCTGGTTCTGTACTCAGGAATCACTCCTGGTGGTGCTCAGGGATCAAACTTGGGTTGACCACATGCAAGGTAAATGCTATACCTGCTGAACTATCTTTACCATATCTAGGATTTATTTATTTATTTATTTATTAGTTCTAAACCATATCTCGTGACACTAGGGGTTACTCTTGGCTCTGCACTCAAAAGTTGCTCCTGGAAGACTCAAGGGACCATATGGGATTCTAAGGAGCAAAACCCAGTTAGTTCTGAGTCAGCTGCATTCAAGGAAAGGCCCTACTTGCTGTGCTATTGCTCCGGCACCATGAATAAATTTTTTAATGGTAAGTGAAGCAAAATAGATAGCACAGAGGTTGTAGCATTTACCTTACATTCTCTGGCACTGTGTAGTGTCCCTCAAGCACTACCAAGAGTGATCTCTGAGCAAAAAACCAGGAGTAAACACCAAATCCTGTCAGATATGCCCTCACAAACAAACACAATGTTGTGTTAAAGAAGATAGGTTAAAAGGTAATCTACTGACTGGAGAGATAACAGAGCAGTAGGGCATTTACCTTGCACGTGACTGACCCAGGATTAACCTGGGTTCAATTCATGGCATCCCATATGGTCCCCTGAGCCTGCCAGGAGTGATTTCTGAGCACAGAGCCAGGAAGAACTCCTGAGCACCACTGGGTATGGCCCAAAAAAACAGAAACAAACAGTAATCTACTATAGGACTTCATTTATGCACTATCCAGAATAGACAAATTCAAAACCAGACTGGCTGTAGGCTATAGCAGAAAGTGCAGGGCAGATAAATAGGTAAGAGTCTTTTTATGTGTGGGTGATAAGAACATTCTTGGACCTAAGTAGTAATGGTGTAATGTGGTAGTCTCTGACTTAGTACTTTATAATGGTCAATTTTAGCTGCCTATGTTTTGCTACAGTGATCATCCAATACTATATGTCATATATATTATGTATATGTATGTATATATTATGTGTATGTATATGTTATACATATAAGCTACTAGAACACTCAGTGGTGGTTTGCCCTGGTGAAGTCTTTGCCAGGGGACCAAACATCCAACACCAGGAAACCCAGTCTTAGATTCATTCTTTATTAAACTGGAGCTCACAAAGCATTAGTGGGTGCCAGGCAGGGAGACCCCAGAGTTGCCTTGAGTAGGCCTATGGGCATTAGCCCTGGTACAAGAGCTGGCAGCTCAGTGGACAGAGGCAAAACAAGGAGTGATTTGAGCCACGATCCTGAGTCCTGGTCCTGCCTATTTCCTCTGGGCTAGAAGATACAGATGTCAAAGAGAACCAGATGGAGAACCATGGAGGCCCTACCAAGGGCAGAAAGGGGTGAGTGGTGTGTGTTTTGGGTGGCTCCGAAGCTCATTAAGGGATTACTGATTCTCCACAGAGAATCTCTACAAATAACTGAGAAGGGGACTGTTTAGCCAAATCCTGGCTTTCCTGTCCTTCTTACATGATTTCTCAGGCTTCTCATGGCATTTTCACATGGAGGGGACAGGAAAGAGATATCATCCTCACCAGTTGCTTGTCTTCACTCCTTTTGGACCGCCCAAATCAGCACCTATACTACCACATCCAAGAATGCCTCTGGAATTCTATTCAATGCACTGCAACTTCCTGGAATTTTGGGGGCCATGCCTTTGGGCTAAGTTCTTTTATACTAAAGAATGCCAAGAGGTGGGTATCCCAGGTTCCTGCCCCAACCCCAACTCTTTCTGTAGTGCCAGAGTGCACAGGCCTTCAGCCTTACTCAGGCCTACAGGGTGGACAGCAGTAGATACTGCAGGCCTTGGTACCCATACAAATCTAAGAGGAGTTTCCCCGTGGCAAGGTGAAGTCCTACATTCCAGTTATGGTGATCCCAGTGCTGGTATTGATATCTTGCCTCACTCCCTCGGGTACGTGACCATGGCCCTGCCAAGGTCCACCCTGCTGTCCTGAAACTGGCCATGTCTCCTGGCCTTAGTAGTCTATTGCCTCAGCTGGGCATGCCCCCAGTTCAGTCCACCTGTTGAAATCCTAGCTGTCTCATCTCGAATGCCACCTCATCCTGTTCTCCCTCCCTCTGCCTGCCTATGTTCTTGCTCCTCATGAAGCCCAAGCTTTCCTCTTAGGGTGCAGGGCCACCCGCCAAGCACTGGCTTCATCTGTAGCGTGCTTGGGCCATAAAGGAAGCCACAGAACCTGGTGATATCCAGCACGGCGTTGGAGTAGGACAAACTGGGCTTTGGTCCTGGTTTAATTTGGGTAAATCACTTTCTCTCTCTGCACCTGTTTTCTCATCTATGAAATGTAGATCATAGTAGTAGTAAGTAGTAGTATTAATAGTAGTAGTAGTAGTAATAGTATCTACCTACAACACAGGCTTCCTGTGAGGATTATAAGAAAATGGTGTCTATCAAGCAGGAAGGGTTTGGTGTGAGACAAATGAGTGACTCCATTCAATTTTTTTGTTTAATTTCATTTTAATTTAGGTGCAAACTTTAAGGAAGGGCTGACCAGCACAGGTGTCCAGCTCTCAGGCCTGATCTGATATAGAGCAGATTGGCCAGAGGAGAAGGCCCAGGGTTGTTGCCTGCATTGTTTTTTTTTTTTTTTTTTTTTTTTTTTTTT
>PVKC010054040.1:0-10038 GCA_004027635.1 Crocidura indochinensis | reverse complement strand
GAGAGAGAGAGGGGTAAAGAGTGGGAGAAAAAGGAAGAGAGGAGAGAGAAAAAGGTTAGGGGGAAGAGAGGGAAAGAGACAGGAGAGGGGAAAAGAAGGGGAGAGAGAGGGAGAGAAAGAAAGAGAAAGAGAAACAGAAGGAAAGAGAGGGAGAGGCGGGAGAGAAGAAAAGAGAGGAGAGACAGAGAGGGAGAGAAAGAGACAGATGAAATGAAAAGGAGAGAAACCAAAAAAGAGAGAGAGAAGAAAGGGGGATAGAGAAACAGCAGAGAGGAAGAGGGTGGAGAGACAGAGAGAAGGAGAAAAAAAAGAGAGAGAGGGTAGAGAGGGACAGAAACAGAGAAGCAGAAAGGGAGAGAGAGGAAAGAGGGGGGATAGAGATAGTGAGAGAGGGAAAGAGACAAAGAAGAAAAGAGAAGGAGAGAGAAACAGGAGAGAGGGAGAGAGAAAGAGAGGGAGAGAGGAAGAGAGGGAGAGAGAGACTGAGAAAAAGAGGGAGAGAGATAAAGAGGGAGACAGGGAGAGAAAGGGAGAAAGAAGGAGAGAGACAGAAAGAAGAAAAGAGGAGAGAGAAACAGAAGGAAGGGGAGAGAGGAACAAAGAGACAGAAAGGGAGAGAGGAAGAGAAGAGAGTGAGAAAAGGGGAGAGAGAATGAGAGAGAGAGAGAGAGAGAGAGAGAGAGAGCTTCTACCCCCTCTCCAGAGGCACCATGCCTGGGAAGCAGCGACTGATACTCCAGAACAGGCAGCAGAACTGATCTGAGTTCCCAATGTCAAACCCCACCCATGTAGAGGGATCATAGTGGGGGGGGCACTCTCTCAGGCTGCAAGTCTGCCTTAGTTCTGCTTTCCCAGCCCTCCAGAGATGGGTCCTCCCACAGCACCCAAGATTTGTGAGCAGTGGGGGACAGGGACGATGCTGCAGGCCAAGCCCCCATCAGACCACTCCCCACTGAGTGTGGCAGCAGACCTCAAAACTGCCCTGGTGTTCTGTTTTTCCAGGAGAGACTTCCAAGGGGCTTGTTAAAATCTGACGGATACAGAGAGAAAGGAGGATCCCCCAAAGTGTATGCTTTTTTCTAAAGACCTCCAGTCAGTCATGCTTATGACGCAGGCAAGAAGGGGTTCAGAGGGTCGGGAAGGATGAGTACCCCATATCTTGAAGAGAGCAAGGTTCTCCCTAGAAATGACAGTGGGAGCAAAGTGCTGGGAACCCCCCTCACTCCTCACCCATCAGAGGGCAGGCTGTGCAGTCAGAATTCCCTCAAGCATCTGGGACCTCAATCCTCAGCTGACCCCAAATTGGTCATCAGCTGGGCAATCATCTTCACTGACCAATCAAGAGCAGAATCTGATCTCCTTGTGGTCCGTGAAGGACTGACTGGGGGTCCCCTCCCCAGATTAGACATAGACATCCATAGACATATGGATGCCGTCCATAGACATCCTGTTTATCTGCAGGTTGGGGCAGTGGAGCAAAGCCCTCAGTTCCTGACCCCTCTAACTAGAAGCCCCAGTTTGAGAGCACAAAACGTCCAGCTCAGTAGCACCAGAGGCCCTTCAGGAGCACCTTGCAGTGTTGTGGGGACCCCTGGTTACCTCTAGATAGAGGCAGACACCAAGATCAACATGAATAGGAAAACACAACCCATGAGAGAAAGAAGTCTCCTGGGGTGGCTATGACTGATGTTAGGCCAGAGCCTACGACTGGTAGGTCCCTACTTATCTCACAATGAAACTTCTATGGTGGGAAAGAAGAGGATCACGACTATTTGAGGGGCACTCTACTGGGCCACAGGCCCTTCCTTGGCATGTGGGGAATTCATGTTTGAGGATATCTATGCCCCACCCACCCCAGGGGTCACTCCAAAGAGAGGACGAGATGCCAAGAGCAGGAAGAAAGATTCACTTGCATGGGGAAAGGCAACTGCAGGGAGACAGATTTAGTCAGGGAAACCCTCATTTTCTGATCAGTAATTCTGAAGCCCCTGTCACATGGACCCCACATGTTTACAACCATAAGGGCATCCTGGGACACAAGTTTTTGATGTGCAAGTGACATTTGGTGGCTATAGAGCAGCTAACTGGAGCCACCATGATGGAGGCTAAGAGCCTGAGAGGGAAGGAACATCCTGGCCCCCCAGGGGGCTGACTGAGGGGTAGCAAAGTCTGGCCACCATTTCTCAGAGTGGGGACTCTCACCCCAATCTAGGACTGTGCCCACATTCCAGAGCACTTGGTTAAAGTGGCTTCAGATAAGACAGATGGCAGGAGCAGAGCCTGGGGTTGGAAGGGAAGCCTCGGCCCCCCGCACAGAGCGTTGGGGCAGCCACTCCGCTTAGCTCGGCCAGGCCTTCCTGAGGTGCGATCGACCTGCCCAGCAGAGCTAATGGGACCCTCTGGGCATTGAGTTCAGAGGCGGGTTGCCTGTAAGCAAGAATGCCGGTGCCTCATCAGCAAGCTGCCTCATGCAATATGTAACAGCACATTAACCCGTACTCCCCGGATGGAGCCAGCACGGCAGAATCTGCTGGAACTTGGAGGTAGAAAGAGACACAGATCAGTGAGGAAGGGAGCTCTGGGTCTTTCTTACAGCAGAACCCTCCGACCTTGTCTGTCCAGCTGCTACTCTACTGCTTTCATGTGGGGACAATGTGAACAGCAAAATTGACACTTATACCAGTGTCACTGCAGCTCCCCAAAGAGGGCATGAGTAAATGGCTCATAACACCCCAATACACACATCTATATACACACAAACACATATAGGCACATGTATACACACACAGACACACACCTACACACTGAGCACAGATGAGCAGATTCAAAAGACAACTTCTGCCACTTCTGACACCATGGCCACTTCCAGCTCTGCCCCTCCAGTACTGAGGGGGGCTCCACCACACACACACACACACACACACACACACACACACACACACATCAGCTCCCTTGTCTCCCCTCCAGACACTCATAGCTCCAGGCTCTGCTCAGCACCTATGCAAACCACACTCATATAGCTGATTGTAGAGAAGGCACAGGGCAGGCAGCATGGTTGTTTCACATGTCAGGAGACAGAAGCAGGAGGCACCTTTCAGCCACACCTCTCCTCTTCTGCCCTGCAAAACTGTGGCAGCCCAGCTCGAGGCATGAGCTGGGTTTCAGGCTAGCACTCACAGTACCTCACAAACCAGCGTGTGCCCATTGGTGCAAAGTGGGAACTCTCTGCGGTGGCCATAAGATAAGGAACAGAGAGATGGTTATTCCAGCTCAACCCTTTGCAGACTGAAGATGGGGTACCATTTTACCATTGAACTCTACTCCTCTACTGTGAGTAGCCAATTGTAGGGTTCCCAAAGTCCCAGGATGGGGAAGCCAGATGGGAAGGAACTCACTCCTTCTCAAAGACTTTTTGGGAAACTAAAGTTTTAAGGAAAATCTTTGCCATGAGCTCTGAGGTGACAGAAATCTACTAAAGGTCTCTTCTCCTTTCAACCCAAGTACCACATGGTCTTTCCCAGTGATTTCTAGCTGGAGACCTCTTGGGGTGCCTTTCAGCACCTTTACAATACTGGTAAGAGCCCTTGTGGAATTGACTAGCAACTTGTAAGTGTTGAAGTAAGTGTTTGTTCTGTTTTCACTTCCACTGTAGCATTCAGTACATTGGCCAAACCTATTGAGTCCTTGATCATAAAATAGTCTTGGTGTGAGATAAATTTGCTCAATAACAGGTTTAAGGAATCAATATAGGGACATTTAAGGTAGGTCAGCCTTTAAGTATTAAATAGCATCTCTTCTATTTTCAAATATATATTGATCTTTTCAACAGTGGTCAAAGAGAGTGAATATAAGAGTTAAGACTCTAGCCTTACATGTGTCCAATTCCAGTTCAATCCCTGAGCCTACAAGGTTCCCTGAGCACTGTGGAATGAAGTAGCCATAGAAGCCCCTGAACATTGGAGGGTGGCGCAAGTAATCCCTGGCATGGCAAGATCACATCCTCAGACCCTCATGTTACTGACCTAGTTGATTGCAAATTGTCAGGAAGGAACCCACAGATTCCTTGAGCACCTCAGGGGGCCCCCTCACCCCAACAGGTTTTTTAACTTACCATGAGATTATAAGGACATAATTCATCCTAAATCTAGGGAGAGCTGTATCTTGGGGACCCTGTAAAGCTTCTGGTCACATATCCCTTAAACTAGGCCAAATACAACAAACAACTTTTGACTACAACCCTGAGCTTCTAAGAACATAGGGTACATTGTCAGGGACAGATGAAAGTGAAAGAAAATAAGCCACACCCTAACATGACACTGAGGCTGATGATGGTGGCAGAGAGACAGGGAACTGGGCCTAAATGTGCTCCCCAAAAATATCGGCCATACTGTGTATCTGCAGCATCCAGGGATAGACCTGCCATCAGCTCCAAACATGCCACAAGAACTGCTGAAACTATGTTACCCGATAGCTACAAACTTTATTAGCACTGAGGAAACAAAGCATTTTTCAAATTGACCTGTTTGGCAAATTGGTCATCTGGAAAATTCTATCTTCAGCAAATTGATTTTTTTCTTAAATTGATTTCCAGTGAGTTGACCCTTTGGGGAATGAAACGTCTTGTCCACTTCCTATGTGTAAGGTTTTTGCAGTGTAGGAATCAAAAACCAGGGACTGGAAGAGACAGAAAGTGAGAACTGTGAACCTTCCTTCCCTCACACGTCCACATCAGGACCCTACAAGGTAATAAAGTATAAGGTCTAGGGGCTGGAGAGATAGCATGGAGGTAGGATGTTTGCCTTGCATGCAGAAGGACAGTGGTTCAAATTCCAGCATCCCATATGGTCCCCCGAGCATGCCAGGAGCGATTTCAAAGCTGCTGGTTGTGACCCAAAAACAAAAACAAAAACCAAAAAAAAGTATAAGGTCTAAAACAAACAACAAACAAAACAAAACTTTCTCATCCACAGACTGATTTCTTCCTGAGTTTTTAATCACACTCTTTCTAACTAAAATTCACTTGTAAGCCCAATATGAGGAAACTAAGGGAAAACACAAAATAATATACATAAAGAAGTAAAATTAAACACCAGGTACAAGATTCTACAGCTCCAGAAAGGAGCCTAGCAACATCAGTTGCGCTATGGCAGTCATAGTTTTAGGCTGCTTATAGAAATAATGCTAGCTGGCAGATGTGTCTCCCCAAGATCCCACAACCCCCCTAAACTCAAGCCCCACAGAGGAAAAGCTCACAGTACCAAATTAGAAAAGACACAAGGACATAGGCTAGCTAATAATGGGAAATAAGGGTAGCAGAATTTAGCCCTAGAGAATTTTAGTTCATAGAACTGTAAGATAAAAACTAAAATGTGCGTTGAAGTATTATTACGGCAGGTAGAGCAACTTTTATCTGCCCAGATACAATCTTCAGCATCCCATGTGATTCCCCAAGGCAACTAGGAGTGATTCCTCAGTGCAGAGCTAGGAGTGTGTGGCCTCAAAACAAAACAAAAAGAAAAGAAACTAACTCTAACACCGGCATACTATAGATACCTTAAAGAAAAATAGCAAGCATATATATATATATATATATATATATATATATACATATATATACATATATATGTACACACACGCATATATATATGGTTTGTTTGCTTTTTTGGTTTTTGGGTCACACCCGGTGATGCTCAGGGATTACTCCTGGCTATATGCTCAGAAATTGCTCCTGGCTTGGAGGATCATATGGGACGTATCGAACCTCGGTCCGTCCTAGATTAGCGAGAGTAAGGCAAACACCTTACCGCTTGCACCACCACTCCAGCCCCAGCAAGCATATGCTTTAAAAAGCAAAATTTAACTTTTATAAATGAAAAGTATCATGGAAATAAAGAAAACTTAAGTGTAGAGCAGCAAGATTAGAAATAACAGGGGAAATTATTAATCGTGAAGATGTACTGAGAAAATCATCTAAACTATAGACTGAGTACTAAAGCATCTAAAAGAATAGAAAATATGAAAAAGGTTCAGAAATCAAAAAAGAAGTATAAAAGGCACTATCTATACATGAACAAAATAAAACAATGCCTGGTCTCATTTTAGAGGAAATTAAGACTAAAAAAGACAGAGTGAAATACAATATACCTACAGAAGAAAGATATTTAGGTTGTTAACGAACTTAACAGTAATAATATGGAGTAAGAAGATAATGGATTAAAATGTCAAAATACCGATAGGGAAAAATGTCAGAAAAGCTATTATTTGAGACAGAAAGTAAAATAAAGAAAATAGAAATAAGTTTAACACAAATTCTTGTTGAAAAAAGAGATTCTGAAGGGCATACTTCAGGAAATTGAAAGCATATGTGAAAATCCCAAGTTGTGTTGAGAATCCAGAGAAATTATAACCCTTATATGTTGATGGCAGAAATGTAAAATGGTGCAAAATAAGTTGGCCATTCTTTAAAAAAATATAAGTTAAATGAATTTATGTAAGACCCAGCAATTCTGTTCCAAGGTTTATTCTCAAAAAAAATTAATGGAATTAAAGAAATACTGGTGTGGTATTAATATCCATAGGCAGCATTCATCACAAAAAATCGGAAACTGAAAATCGTCCCAAGTCTATTCACATAAAATGTCTAAACATATTTTCACAAAATGAAACATCTTCAACCTTTAGGGGAATAAAGTGCTATATAATACAGATGAACCACTCCAACATCACAACTAACTAACAATATCCAACTAACGTGAAATCAGACAGACAGAAAGAGTAACTATGGTGTAATTCCATCATACAAAACATCTATTTTTGTTTTGTGTTTTGGGGCTTCCCAAATAGTGTTTAGGGGGTTGGGGGATTGCTCCCCGCAAGGCTCTCTCTGACTAAACAGATGCCATATAGCTATATAAAATACCTAAAACAAATCAGGCACATTTCCAGACAGAATCAGAAAAGACTAGAGGTGTCCATGGAGAACAACTGCTTCACAGGCATAGGGTTTCTGTTTGATAAAAATTTTTCTAGAAATGATTATCGTTGTACAACGTTCTGCTTATGATTAAAGGCTGCATCAAGTTGTAAACTTAGAAATTGTTAGAGTGGCATTTTTATGTCTTACGTATTCTACTCTAAAACACAAAATTTGAAGGAACAATGTGAGCAAAAGATACTGTAAATATATGGGTGAACTCAATAAAACTGGTAATTAAAAAACAACAACAACAACAAAAACAGAATCAAGACTGTAGTGACTGTGCAAATAGGCCAAGACTTAGATACTCAAACAGAATCAGTACCAGAAAGAGAGAAGGAGAGAAATGATCATCTTGAGGCAAATTGCTTTTGTGTTTCTGAAACATGTTTCAACTCTCAGGGCAGTTTTCTAAAGTAACAGACACATAAAGGAAGATGTCTAGTACCATTTCCTGTGGCTTTCTACAATCCCACCAAATGCTAGTTTATAGCCGTAGAAATGTGTTTCTACAACTCGAGAGCCAGAGGACAAGAAAACAAGGTACATAATTGCACCTGAGAATCCAGGGACTATTGTCCTTGTCTCTTCCAGCTTCTAGTGGCCTGCAGGAGATGCCCAGGGTTCCTACTGGAACTAATTTCTCCCTCTTCTGCCACTCACTGTCTGGACACAACTTTCTCTTCTGTACCAACAACTCCCTCTGCTTCTCTCTCACTTACAAGGATCCATGTGATTGCATTTCGAGTCTGCTTTGATAACCCAGGAGAGTAAGTGCCTCCTCTCAAGATCCTTCATGTAATTCCTTCTTTCACCACATGCAATAATAAACACAATTTGGGGGAATTATGATAGAGGCATGCCTTGGGGAGTCATTACCAGCTGACTACAACTTCCAAGCCATTAGGAAGTGAAAAATACAGCCAAAGAGAAAGTTAGGACAAGAGTGGAGAAATAGAAATCTAGAACATTTCGGGACAAAAACTCATGGTGGAAGGCAGGGTAGGGTAGGGTGTGTGCTTTGCATGTAGACAGCCTAAGTTTCACCCTCCCCCCAAACACCACACATGATCTCCTGGTCCCTAAAGTCATACCCAAGCACAGAGCAGCCAGGAGTAAGCCCTGAGCACAGTTGGCTGGGATCCAAAACCCAAAACCAAAACAAACAAAAAAAGCCTCAAGGTGGGAATAAGTTCTCACAGATCGATAACAACGATAACCACGGATGTACTAAACAGAAACTGCATGATTGGACACCAAAGTGAAATCTAGTCATTTATTGTTTGCAAAACTCATATTGAAACAAAGGAAGCTAAAGAGATATAGGAGGATGTGGAGTCTTACTGTGTGAATACTGATTGTCACTGAATTGTCACTAGTGCGTGTTTATAGCCTTATTTTAAATAATCGTATCATGTTTTCTTCAAAGTGTACATTATGGCACTTTGGGGTGCCATAGTCTACCACTTTTGAGGACACTTTGGGGTGGGGAGGGAGGCCATCAAGAGTGCTCAAGAAATTTAGTACCCCACAAGGCACTATCAGCCAGCCAGGAGAGTGATTTCAGAGCTGCTAGGGCTCTGAAGTGTCAGGGATATCCACGTTACCCCAAAAGTGGTTGGAGGCTGCCAGAGCCATAACCATTGAGTTGAATCTGGGTTGGGCATATGCTAGGTATGTGTCATAACTATGGTCCTGTATCCTGGTCCCAACAATTTACTTGTTTGTTTGTTTGTTTGTTTGTTTTGAGACCACACTGAGCAGTACTCGGGTTACTCCAGATTCTATGCTCAGAAATCGCTCCTGGCAGGCTCAGAAGACTACATGAAATGCTGGGAATCGAACCTAGATCCATCCTAGATTGGCCACATGCAAGGCAAACTCCTTACCGCTGTGCTATCTCTCCAGCCCCAACAACTTACTTTTTTATACAAAAAAGTTTTTGACAAAATCTTTGATAATTATGCAAGGGAATGTAGTTCTACATGTGGCCTGTACTTGTTGCCAGCTGAAATTATTCACTAGGATAAATATGACTGATCCCAGAAGGTCATAGAGGTGACACCAGATCTAATCCTAAACCCTCACTGCAGCTTTTAAAATAAAAGAGCCTTTCCTGAAGGTAATAAAGTCATGGGCAAGTGTAGTCCCATCCACTCTGGCTCTGTAGAAGTAGCCCCTGACCACGTTTCCCTGGCTAAAAGCCTCAAAACAGCCAGAAGAGAATTCACTAAACAGGCCATGATTCCAGAAGCCAGAAGTTGTCCATATTCTCACAGTAGGGACTATGTCCCAAGAGGAAAAAAACCTTATGCACAGGAAGTAGTATTGAAATGTTATTACCTTTTCCTCTGCCTCTTTTCTGCCGAGCTAGCTCCAAACAAGGAACCTCGGGACCAGTACCCGGTAAGATGCCCTCACCCGACCCACGTGGGATCAATCGAGCCGGGCAATTGGGCACCCAGAGACTTTAAAAACAGCACCAGCGGGGCCCAGGAGATAGCATGGAGGTAAGGCATTTGCCTTTCATGCAAAAGGTCATCGGTTCGAATCCTGGTGCCCCATATGGTCCCCCCGTGCCTGCCAGGAGCAATTTCTGAGCTTGGAGCCAGGAGTGACCCCTGAGCACTGCCAGGTGTGACCCCCCCAAACAAAACAAAACAAAACAAAACAAAAAACAAAACAAAAAAAAACAGCACCAGCCATGCGCTCTGCCTCTCTAGGACCCGAACCCAAAAAGTGCTTACCTTGTAACCCCTGAATTCTATTACTGCACATTGTAAAGCCAAAAAAAAAAAAAAGGAAATATTATGTATTACATTTTGGGGACTTGAGGGACAAAGTAATTGTACATGGGTTCTGTTTTATTTTTCTTAATGTTCTTTGACTGAAAGTTCAAAGTCAAGATATCAGCAAGGGGGGCCCGGGAGATAGCATGGAGGTAAGGCGTTTGCCTTTCATGCAAAAGATCATCGGTTCGAATCCCGGTGCCCCATATGGTCCCCCGTGCCTACCAGGAGCAATTTCTGAGCATGGAGTCAGGAGTAACCCCTGAGCACTGC
>PVKC010054039.1:0-10031 GCA_004027635.1 Crocidura indochinensis | reverse complement strand
GGGGATCGAACCGCGGTTCGTCCTAGGTTAGCACAGGCAAGGCAGGCACCTTACCTCCAGTGCCACTGCCCAGCCCCGATAGTTTTTAATGTAGTTATTTCTGCTTTGGCCCTGCTGAGGATAAGCAGAGCTGTACTCAGCAGTGCTCAGGTGTGGGGCTAGAGATAAAAGTCAACACCTCTAACAATGACACATCCTATATCTCTCTGAGATCCCTTCTTAATACTTCTGCCATAATTTCAAACAAGGTAGCAACACAATACCTATTGTTTTATAAGAGTTTTTGGCATGAAGGTTTTTCTGACTTCAAAAAAGAAAATAGAAGGGAGAGATAGTACCACAGGTAGGATATCAGGATAGTTGACTTGCATGTGGCCAATTCAGGTTAAAACTTTAGCATCACATACGGTCCCCAGCACAACCAGGAGAGATCCCTGAGTGTAGAGCCAAAGCCCCTAGCACTGCTAGATGCTATTACCCAGATGTTATTTATTACCCTCAATAAAGTCCCATAAGTTGAAAACTCAGTGATTTTAATAAAGTGTTGGGAGAAAGGATAGAGTTAGCTAACCATGGACAAGACCACCTCTCTTTTCCCTTAAGCAACTCCCTACCTCCTTTGATCCTTTCACTCTACTGCTTGACTCTTAGCCACAAGACATGATTCCCCCAACTCCATTCTTGCCAATCACAGCTTCCAGGCTCTTAAACCCAAATCACTAAAACCACAAGTCTATCATCTTTCCCTATGCTTATATCCTGGCATAGATTGGATATTGGAGAGAAGATAATACAGTCCAGGAACATTCTCATGCCTTATTTCCAAAGGGCAGCAGTAGTCATTATACTTAAATGAACTGCTTTCCTGGTTGAAATCATGTCTTTTTTTCTAAAGTTTAATTTCCTTCCTTTCTTTAAAATGAGAATCAAGTTATAACTGTGGCCAGCACCTGAGAGCATTCCTTTTTTTGTACTTCATAGAATCCTTAATAAGACAAAAATTGCCCAGAGCATTTCACACTGAGTTATGAAGTCATTACCATTTCTGGGATAAACACGATACCCCAGGACAAGTTATTAGACACTGAGTAGTAGGGGGAAAATTAGGTCCGTTGAAAAGGCTCATGTCTGGCAACTGCAGGCAGAAAAATCCACCTGGTCCTGGTTAAGGCAGCAGACCATTCTCCACACCCCTCACACAGGCCAAGTGGCTGTTCATCAGCCAACACACTCAGCAGATTAGATATTGGCAAAATTTTAAAGACTCAGCGACTCAATACCCCAAGGCCAGCAATATTTCCAAATACCTAGCTCTGCATCTTGCCTCAAGGTTTCCCATATTTATGATCTTGTCGACACCAAATGACTGTTCTCCCCCACCCCTGTCTTCTCAACCCTGTAACAGATTGCATTGAGTTGTGCTGTTTGCTTTTAAATTAGCAGAAGAATCCATCATCCATACTTTCTACTTGCCAGTCTACTTCATCTCTTCCCACCTGCCCCTCATAGTTTTCCAGTGCCAGGGGCTCTGTAGCAATTTCTGAGAGCCAGGTCTTCTTCCTCTGTTTTGATTGACAATTCTGCCCAGAGATTTGCATGCAGGGGACTTCAGCATACTGTACTGTATTGTCCTCTAACTTTGTTCACATAGAAGAATGAGTGTCCTAAAAGAATCCCAGTGGATGAGTAATTCAGATATGTCATGGAGCATGTTTACCACTGACAAAACTCCCAGCCAAGAAAAAAATGAAACTCATAAAGTGAATAGTTTCTCACTGAAATACTGGTTCTGGGCTTCCCTTTGATGAAGTGGACATCTCTAGAGATTTTATCTGACTTCTCTTTGAATCCCTTTCCTAGGGTGAGATTTAGTGAGTGAATTGTCCCAGGCAAGAATCAGCCTTTCCCATCTTCTATCTATTGAAGCTGAATACTAATCCCAGGGTACCCTTAAGCTTAGACTCCTTTTCAGAAGCCTTCATCGTAAGGTACCCTGATACATTATTTCCTATTCATGTCTATGATTAAGAACATATGTCCTATCTCCAGTGTATTACTGGAAGGTAACTCAACCACAAGTGTGTATGACTCTTGAAAGATCAGTTGAAATTGTTCACCCAGAGATAGAGCGATAGTACATCAGGAAAGGTTTTTGCCTTACATAAAGATGACCTGGGTTCGATCCCCAGCATCATACGATTCCCTGAGTACTGCCAGGGGTGATTCCTGAGTGTAGAACCAGGAGTATCCCCTGAGCACTGTGGAGTGTGGCCCCAAAACAAAACAAAACAAAAATTAGATCATCATCCAAATAAATACCAAGAGTTCTACTTCTAGACACTTAAAATACCTCCTTTCCCAGTATATGTAGTCCATGCTAAATTCTCTAGCCCAGAGCATTTTCACCAAGTGCCAGCATAATTAAAATATCAGATTCTCTTAAATATTTCACTCTACTTTTTAAATTCACCAAGGTACAACAGAATCTCCCTCATCCCTCTCTGAACTAACTGACCTCTGCCTCATTTCACTCTCTGTGATCTGCATTCTACCCAGCCATTCTTGTATTGACCCTACTCCTCAAATTTGGATCTTGACTTTGGGTTATCCCTTATTCTGATACTAGTTCCCTTATCCCTATTCAATGAACAAATTCTTAGGCTCTCTGTACTTCTCAGTGTTTGGCTGGCCACCTGGTTTATTAAATTCCACCCAAAGGCCATGAATTGGTCAGTGTATTTGTAATATAGAGCCACTTTGTCAGTATTTTCCTCTCTAACCCACTAACCCATTTGTTATGAACATCCCCAATCCTTGAAATGAAGAGTAGCTCAATGAGTTAAGTGCATTCTTTGCATATGGGAGATCTGGGTTCCATCCATCGAAATGTGTGGTCACTCAAAAACCCCTGATCAAGAGTTTACCTCTGAGCATTTCCAGGTATAACTGAAAAATCAAAACAAAAACTCCCCAATCCTGAATTACCCACAAGGTGCCATCTTCTCTCTGCAAAACTAATGACACTGAACACACTGACAAGATGTTTCCAATGATTTCATATCCCATGCTAAATTCATGTGCTGGGAAATGTGGTACAAAATTTCCTGTTTTCTCAAATTCACAAGAAATATATCAGATTACTGATTATGTGCTCAGTGAAGACTACATATGTCCTGCACTGCTTTATATTTCTGAGACACCTGATCTTGAACATCAACACTCCCCAATTTATCTATCACCAATTTGAATGAGATCACCTGTGTGGCTTACAGAGCTCAGCAATCAACCAAAGCAAAGGATAATCTGTTTTCCAGAAAAGGGGTCAACCAGGAATCCATATCCCTAAAGAACTTGGATAGAAACAGAAGGTACTGTAAATGTAGTCAATATAATGACCAGGCACTCTGTAGATTACAAAAGCAACCTCTTACATTGAAATTTTCAATGATCAATGTTATCAGAGTAGACTAGACAAGGAGTTAACCTCTCTAGTTGACTTATGTAATAAGCGAGCTAGAGCAAGCTCCTCCATCCCATCTAGACACAGATTCACAAATCACTTGCTAGTGTTACTAGCCCAAGGCCAACGTAGTAACACTGTTTTATCTCGATTATAAATATTAGGGAATTGATTTAAGGTTATTCATCAGTCATTGTCTTGTACTATTTCTCATTTAATGCTGCTTTTCTGATGAAAGAAAAGGTAGACCTGGGGCCGGGAAGGTGGCGCTAGAGGTAAGGTAAGCCTTGCTAACGCTAGCATAGGACAGACCGCAGTTCAATCCCCCGGCGTCCCATATGGTCCCCCTAAGCCAGGAGCGATTTCTGAGCGCATAGCCAGGAGTAACTCCTGAGGGTCAAACTGGTGTGGCTCAAAAACCAAAAAAAAGAAAAAAAAAGAAAAAAGAAAAAATAGATCTGTGCAGGAAGCTTCTCATATGAATGAATTCCCTTAGCACATATGTCTAGAAGAATAGATGAGGTCCAGAGGCCTTGGTGCTCTGGAGACACTTTATAGCTTGGATTGATCTACTATTTGAGGACGAACTAATTAACAGCTGTTCATGTGATTTAGAACTAGGCTTCTTTGAATCACTCTTCTCATTGTGACTACGGGTTGGAAGTGTAAAAACCTAGACCTGAAGTGTCTCAGAAATGTGGGCATACATGAGTAAAAATAGTCACTCCAAAAGAAAAGATTGGCTCTTGGTTTCTCTCTTTTTGCGGTTCTGTCCCTTCCAATTTCCAATATTTCAGATACAGATATAGTCACAAACTATAAAGACTGAGATAGCAGAGATAACTCCTGTCTTGTTCTCTGTTGTAACCAGAGCTCTTGAATTCTGGCTACATATGGTGCTCTACATATGGTGCTCACTACATATTTAGTTCATGAAAAACTGAATGAAATAATTTAAATAAAGTAATTTAAAAATTTTTAAATGAATGAAGTCTGAAGAAGGATAAATACAGAATGATATAATTTATATGTGGCATTCATAATAACTGCATGAAAAAATATAATGGTTTAAACAGGAGTTGTCTTGAACACTCTTGGTCCCAAATAAGAAGGAAGAAAATGGGTGGAGGAGGAGAAAAATAAATATGAAAGGATGGGGTCCAGAAGCCACATGGTCTCAGGTGTATTGGTGGTATTAAAAAAGTACAGATCTAAATATTCAAGCCAAAGGCAACAACAATGACTCAAAATTTTAAAATGGAAACTTAAAATGGGCCTTTTATATTGGTAGGCCTTGGGGGTGGGGGGTTTGGTATGAGATGTTCTTAGGGAACATTGGTGGAGGGAGGTCGACACTAGTAGTGGGATTGGCCCTGATTCATTGTATGTGTGGAACCCAACTATGAAGGACTTTGTAAATCACAATTGCTTTAATAAAATTAGTTTTTTTTAAATAAATAAGGGGCTAGAGAAGTGGCATGGAGCAGTAAGGCATCTGCCTTGCTGGCACTAGCCTACAATGGACCGTGGTTTGATACTCCAGCATCCCATATGGTCCCCCAAGTCAGGAGCGATTTCTGAGTGCATAGCCAGGAGTAACCTTGAGCGTAACTGGGTATGGCCCAAAAACCAAAAAAATAAAAAATAATAAAAATAAAGGAATAAATTAATTTTTTCTTATGCCATTGGTGATATTTTTTGTAGAGCTCAGAATTCTATAGAACCCGAATCTAGAGATACCCCGAAATCCAAACCTTTATGATTTCTTTTTAAAACTCAGGAGTACCTCTGAAGCCAGTGAACAGTCATGTTCCACAGAGCCTTGTTGCTGCTCTGTCCAACAGGGTGGTCACAAGCTTCATGTGACTTGTGAGTATGTCATGATACTCATCAAATGAATGTTTATTTTAATTTAGCTAACTTAAATTCAACTCTAAATATCTAGCTACCTGGAGTCATTGAGTCATCTGTACTTGAACAGTAGATATCTTACTGGATGGATAAACCAGCTTTTCCCTCTATCATCAGAGAGCTTGCATTCCATTTATACTTCTGCTCTTATTCTCAGCAACCCACCATAGTTGCATGGCCTTTATAAATTTCAAGTACCTTAGCTCCTGGAATGACGATGATTATCATATCTATTCCCTCCCTGTACCTCATTTGGATGTAGGCTGTAAGGAAGATTCTATGGGAGAAGTCTGAAATACTTTGGAAGCTCTGGAGGACTGTTCAGATGTTATCATCATTTCTTCCAGTGGTCAGAGTCCCTGTCTCTTGGCGTCCTTGTCTCTTGGCAACACAAGGCTTAACTCAAGAGAGCAAGTAGGGAATTGAGAGGGTTGACCACTGAGGCCATATGCTCAAGGCTTTAGGTTAAAAAGAACAAAAACCTGTACAAACTAATACAAGTATAAATCAGAGTTATTGTATAGGAGAAACTTCCAGAGAACCCAAGATTGGCCTTCAAAATATTTTACCAGTTTTCCCTCCCTTCCTCTCCCTTCTCCGTTCAGCAAAACTCAGTTCTGTAGACCAACTATCCAGTTCTGCTACCTTTGGCTATTTGTTCTTTCCTTACTATTTATTTTCTTCTTTATAAAAATTTATTGGTTTTTGGATCACATTCAAAAGTGCTCAGAGTTTACTCCTGGCTCGGTGCTTAAGTATCATTCTTGAAAATGCTGAGAGAACCAAACAGGGGTCAGCAGCATAGAGGACAAGCATCTTACTCACTATATGTGTAGTCCTTATTTTTAATTGAATAAACATATAGTGTTGTTGGTTTTTACTTAAAAATTATTTTACTATGGGGCCCGGGAGATAGCATGGAGGTAAGGCGTTTGCTTTTCATGCAAAAGGTCATCGGTTCGAATCCCGGTGCCCCATATGGTCCCCCCGTGCCTGCCAGGAGCAATTTCTGAGCATGGAGCCAGGAGTAACCCCTGAGCAGTGCTGGGTGTGACCCAAAAACCACCAAAAAAAATTATTTTAATTTATGTTTACTTTTCAAGTGTTTAAATTACCCCATTTCAATTTTGGATTAATTTCCATTTTCAACACATTGCGCTTTAAAAGGATAGTTGATACATTTTCTATTTCCTTAATTTTATAGAAATATTTTTACAACCAAGCATGTGGCCTATCTTATAGAATGTCCCTTGTGTACTAAATAAAGCATGTTCAACTTTGTGTGGAGAGATAGGAGACCCTACTAATGTCTCTTAGGCTTATATCTTTCATTTCTAATTTCAAAGCCAGTGTTTCCTTGCTGGATTTTGACCTACTCGTTCTCTCCAGCAGTAGGAGAGGAGAATTCAAGTGTTCACTACTATTGTGTTTCTGTCAACATCTTCCATCATATCTATAAGTAACTATTTTAAATATTTTGATAGTTCATCACTAGGTATATATATATGTTCAGGAATATGAGTTCTTCTTGACATATTGATCCCTTGATCATTATGTGTGGAGATTTTTGAGTGACACAAAATTATTTTTAAAGTCCAGTGATAAATCAGTCTTAGAGATCTATTGCACAATATACTGAATGCACAATAATGGGATGTTGTAAATATTGCATCAAGAGCTAGCATATTACAAAATATAAACATCCAAAAAAGCATAAATGTCCAATTGGAGCATTTTGAGTCCTTTATTAACTGGCTTATTTATTGATTGATTTTTTTTATCAAGAACTGAATAATCTGAAAGTTTAGGCCTTTCATTAGTGCAACAAAAATACACATCAATCAAAAATAGCAGAACTACAACTTGTAATTTTTCTAAAATGCACAGCCGTCTAATGTATCAGTTTAATTTTTGTGTGTCCCATACCTGCTATGTTTCTGAAATGGGCTTAGCCACGAACCATAATGAAAATCACTAGAGAGGTTATGAGATAAAGGAAGAAAACATGAACTGAGGGTCTTTATGTTCCAAGTCCTTAGTATTACAAGATTGCAATATAGTTCTCATTTTACAAAAACACTTATAAAAGAATTAAGAATTGCACAATAAAGAAATTACAAGCTGGAGAAATATCTCAATGGACTGGCTTACATGCTTTGCATGTGGAATCCCAGGTATTTTGATCCTTGAGAACATATGGTTCCCTGGACACTTCCAAAACAGTAAGCCACAAATAATCCCTTAACATTTAATAGAAACTCCTGCAACCTGCAAGAATATTCTGGCTACTTCTGTTTGTGCAGGTATTTGCCTTTCAAATGTTACATTGGGAAGAAGAGCCTCTGGGCATAGCCATCTATTAAAATTTAGAGATTTTTTTTTCTCTTTTAATAAGCAAATGACTACACACATACAAGTCTCACTCAACACATTCATTAAAATACATTATTCCCCTCCCCCCAATGGAACAATTTTTGTTAATTCCTGTTATGTGATATGTAAGAGAAATGCACAATTTCCTCAGTTAAACACATGTATTTAAGTCACTTTTTTAATTAATTCAATCCTATGTGAATATTGAGCCTCCACATCTCCCTATATGCATAGGCACACATATAAACTCTTTTCTAACCCTGCATTTTTCGTTGGAGTCTGTATTGCAGTGAGGAAAGAGAAAATGTGAGAAGCCAGTGTAATCGAAAATCTTGCCATAATAAAGAGATTGACAGGCATAATAAACGAGAATTTCAAATATCTCAACTGATATATGACTTCATGAAGTCAGTGAAAGTGATGTCAAAAAATTGCATGAATCACACTCTAGGCGAGACCCTGACAAGAGAGAGCAGAAACAGACCAATCATAACTGCACCAGCATCTGATACTCCAAAGGTGCCTCAAAAGAGAATGATTACTAAGGGAACAAGTCAGTATACATTGACTCCTATAGCCACATGACAATATATGTAGAAAATTAATTGAATTCTGAATAAATTCTAGTAATAGTTAATAACCATGTATCAATACTATTATCAGTTCTGACAAATGCATATTATAATGTTGTTAAATATATATAAATATGATGTTAACTTTAGGAGGACTAAAGTTAGCTTTGGTACTTTTCTGTAAATATAAAATGATTCCAAAATATAGAGAATAGACAACACCAATAAACTAAAAGAAATGTTGAGAACCCATAAATGTTTGCAAGACTTTCCTCTCAGTAAGATTCTGGTTGAACTCTCCAATGTGGTGTTAAGAATGTTATGTTCTGATTTGGTGGGAGGGAATATTCCATTTTATTTAATACTCATTTGATTCATTCTTTGTTAATTCTAAAAGGTATTTTTAGTTATAATTATAACCTAAACCTTAGCACTGTTTTAACTGAAAAAGAAAATACTAATTTTCATGATTTTTAGTTTTAATTGTCAAGATAAAGTTCAATAAGTCTAATACCAATAAAATTCACCTCGATGCTTATCTTGAAAAACTACCAGCAATTCACCCCTCATGCTTATTTTGAAAAACTCCCATCAATTATATGAATGCATTTGCAGTAACTTTTCAATGGGTTCAATATGCATATCAACCCAGACTCCTCTGCTTTCTAATAAGATTGCTGTATTGCTGGGAGGTCATAGGGGTTGCAAAAACCCAGGGAACACTAAAATTCTGGAGCTAAGAAATAGAGTAATTGACAGACCCTGAACATGTAGCTGGGTGAAATACGATGTCACTTTATCTCATTATCCCCAAGAGACCGCCAATAAAATCTATCTTGGCATCAATGCTTGAAAGCAAGTGTTGTTTTACTTTGGTCTTTCTTTTCTTTCTTTCTTTTTTTTTTTGAATATATATGCAGACATTGGCCTTAGAGATAAATACCAGATGCCCAGTTATGTCCTTGATACCCATTGAATCACCCCTACTCTGAGCAGACATGTCACTTACTTTGAGAGTTGTAGCACAAAGCCAAATGTGGACAAGGTAGAGAGAGTTCACATTGAGTGATAAAGCAAAGTCCACCAGAGCAATGCAGTCACACTTCAAATTTTCCAAGAATTCATAGCTCTGAATGGAAGTTTTAGTTTGTCATGGTTCTTGCTTTCTTTACATTAACATAGGCAGGGTTATCAAAGAAAGTCATGTCTGCGATTGGTAAACTCAATTTATCAGTTATAGGTGGAGAAAAAGTTAAAAGTAGCTCTTTCTTTATAAAAATAATCTACTTTTTTCTAATATAAATGAATTCTAACTTTTACTCTCTATGTTAGCAAATTCTGGGTGACAGAATGTTTATAATACATGTAAAGTTCTATCTACAAAGAGGCGTTGTAGATGTAGGCTTTCAATTCTCCTCTCTCTCCAGTCTCTCAAGCCCAGTTAATTATCAGATCAATATGGAGAGGAGCCTAAGGAACATATCAGATGCAAATTCCTTGTAAAAATCTGTACTATTTCTAAGGAGAAAGCAATGGACAAGGCAGAAAATGTTTACTTACATTACTTCCTGTATCAATTATCTCTTTCAAAGAAAGTATGAAATATAGCTCTCCCAAGATCCAGCTATTCCCAATAATTCTCCAGTTTTCTGTCAACAGATATCAAGTTAAGACTAGCCATTTATCGTATGCTTCTGATTCCCCCAAGGGCAAAT